>MQRK01194881.1:5371-23566 GCA_001938485.1 Girardia tigrina | reverse complement strand
TTGCATTTTTCACCAGAATACGATAGATAGATTTTTATAAAATTCATTATTATTATTAATAATTCTTATTCTTATTCTTATTTATTTTTTACTTTTAATATTTGAATGGCAAATATCATTTCAGTGACAAATGAAATTTAGTATAAATAATTATGTAATATATAATTTATTTTAGCTCTTATAATTATTTGTCAAACAATTTAAAAGTGTTTAGAAACTTTGTATTTTTAAAATTGTTTGAACTCACTTTATAAATTCTTCATGACCCTTGACTTTGATCACCAACTGATCATTTTCTAATTCAAGGAAATTCATTCTCTTTAATTCTTCCTTATCTTTTTCATAATTTTTCAGATCTTCTTTTAGATCTTTAATTTAATTTAATTTTAATTTAAGATAAAATTATTATTCATTTAACTTTTTATAACATCCTCTTTTTCCTTTAATTGTTCTTGTAACTCTTCAACTTTGTCTATTGACATCATTTCATTATTCTTTTCTTCGCATTGATTTTTCCATTTTTTTATTTCGTTCTGAAGATCCAAACAGCATTTTTTTAATTCTAATAAATTATGAATAATTATTATGTGAAATTCTTTAATACTTTCTAAATCTTGTTCCAGTTGTTCACGTTTTTCTTTGTCTACGAAAAAGAACATTGAGAATAAATTATAATTTGTAGAGGTATAACAAAAGAAAAAATGTTGTATTCAAAATTTACAGTATAGAGATTATTTATATTTTATGCCTTAAAAATTCATAAGGTTCAAAACATATAAGGTTCAGATTTATCATCTAGGACAGTTTGCTTTTTTTGAAAAGATGTTTAGATTACATAAAAGGTTGATAATTTTCTAATTCAATGTAATTATGAGGAGTTAGTTTAAATTTGCACTTTTCCAAAATAATTTATTATTTTTTTAAATTTGAAAGTTTCAAACAATAAAGCAATAAAAAGTTTTAAAATTAAAAATGATCTTAAAAAAGTCCAAAAAATTTAAACATGTATATAAAAATGTTTACATTCATAACAATTGATATATTTTAATAAAAGTTTTGTAATAAGAACTTTAAAATAAATAGTAAAGGAAATAAAATTTATAATAATTTAGGAAAAAAGATTTTTTAATTAAAATGCTTATGGTAAATTTAAATTAATTAGTTTAGGATAAATTTTATAAAACATTTTAGTTATAATTATAAAAAATTAATTTCATAATTATAAGTTAAATTTTACAAATTAAATTGTAAGAAATAATTAAAAGATGGATTTTGCGAAATATTTGAATTAAAATGAAATGTTTTTTATATCTGTGTATTATTGTCATTAAAAACGTTTTGCGTTAAATGTGACTTCTGAAATTTCAGATAATGAAAATGGCATAAACGCTGTATTAAAATTGCTAGAGGAAAAAAACACAACGAGGAGTTAGTTAAGAATTCATTTCACTAAATAATTTACTTGTTACATTCAAATTTTATATTATTAAATATGAAATTTGTTGTTATGATTACAATAAATCCAATGAGTTATATTTCGAAAATTACTTAATATCATGTTGCTGAGTTTTTTTTGTTTGATTGCTGCATAACTTGGCTATTGAAAATACTAATAAAATCAATTGACATTTTTGATAACTTGTTTTAATAATCAGCATTTTAAAAATAAAAAAAGTAGAAATTTTAACTATTATGTATGATCCCTTCCTTCGTAGAACCTCAGCATCAGAAACCATGTAAAACATCAATAGTGTATTTTGATACAATAAAACTTTGCAGCAGATAGTCTTAAATTAGTTCAGTAAATTTTGGAGAGGTAATTTTAACTTCAATAACGAGCTTCGAGGTCGCCCATGAACTCAGATAGACAATGACGAACTGAAAGTAACTATGGAGACGGATTCATCGGAAAGTACTCATGATTTATCGCTAACATTTACTCTTACGAAACAAACAATATTGAATCACTTGGCCTAAATTAATAACGTAAAAAAAGTTGGATAAATGGATTCCCCATGAGTAGAAGGAAAAGTAGAAACAACAGCGTTGGATGCCTGTTTGATGATGCTTTCCCGTTAAAAATGTGATCACTTTTTTATTCGAATCGTCACTTGTGATGAAAAGAGGATCCAATGTGCATCCAATTGCAAATGTTAAGGAAACTAGGTGGACACGAATGAAGCATCAAAAAACAGTCCAAAGCACAACATTCATCAAAAAAACTGATGGTGAATGTTTGGTAGTCTTACATGTGTCTCCAAGAAACCTGGTTCATTGAACACAGCAGATGTCTACTGCAACCGATCGGAAGATATGATACAGAATGTAAAAAAAACATCCGCGTTTGATAAAAAAAGTAGATTCCATTTTACTCCATGACAATGCCAAACCACAAATTCCACTTAAGACCATTACAAAACTACAGGATCTAGAACTTCTTCATCATTCTCCATACTCACCAGACGTAGCCCCAACTTACTACCGCTTCTTTCTAAATTCCAACATCTTTTAAATATGAAAAAATTCTATTCCAAAGATCCCATAAAATTTGTCTTCTAGGAAGTTATAGATTCTCGCCTACTAAATTTTTATTCCAGTGATCCTAACAAGCTGCCGCAAATGGATGCATACTTTGAAGAATGACTTATTTGTATTGATAAATTATCAATAAAATTTAACTTTAGTTCTACAAATTTGATATGTAACGACCTAATATAATTTAAACAATTAAAAAACCAACTAAATTCAAAGATATCAAAATCAAATATAAAAATTTATAAGAAAGACATTCAATTTCAAATTACAAAAAATTAAATACTTCAAACTTTTCAAAGAATAAAAATTAAAAAAAGATATTTTTAAAAACACTGAAATTAAAACATTAAATTCAAAAATCGAAGAAGTTCAAGAACTGTTTAATTAAATTACACATAAAAGAATTATAAACGCATTTGAAAATATTGTTTTAAAATAATTTGGAGTAATAAAATTATATTAAATTTATAAAATTCTAAAATGAAGAAAAGGTTTAACTAAATAAAAGGAATTGATGGAATGAATATCGAATATTTTTCAAAAAAGGAGAAATTAAAATACCAATGATGAATGTTTTTAAAGAAAGGGATATTGTGGAATACTTGTCGTTGACGGTCTAATTTCTTGAGTCATCCGTGTGACCTGTAACGTATGTCGATGGTTTCGTCCCAGTCCGATCGTTCGAGGATCATGAGGTTTTCGGTTGTCGCCGGAATCAGTCTTGTCTTGAATGCTTGTGAGCTCGAATAGGCGATTCCGAGTTCACTGATTAATCTTACTGAATCGGCACTCGGTGGAAATTTTCAAACTTTACTTTTCTGTTACATCAAGTCCTTAGCTGTTGAGAGATGAGCAATAATAAAATATTTTAATAATTTATTGCATGATTTCCAAGCCAGAATAAAAACGGTTCAAAGATTTTCCTGACATTTTATTTGTATATTTCATTAAATCAAATTCTTTTTTACTGTATTTTACAACAATGAGCTAAAAAAATGAAATATTTTTTTCCTGTACATAAAAAACAACATTAATATATTGGTTCATAACTCAGTCATTTTGACTACAATCTTTAACAAAGGAAGAGTAATTGCTTTGAGTAATCAGAAAACAATTATTATAAAAATCCATTTAATTTGATCAATATTCTTCTAAAATGAATTTAATTTTATTTTTACGTTTACTCTTCAAGAAACAGAAGGATAATTGAGAGTCATAAAAATTAAAATTTATTAAATTAATTAATGATTTTTAATAACACTAAGACAATTAAAGCTAAAACAAAATTGCAATACAATCTTTAATTGATTTGTGAACAATTAAGATAATTTGTGTTCTTGTTGCATTTATGTGACCAGGCTTGATGGAGCTCTGCAAATACCTTCAGTTAGATACACAGTGTTTGTGAGAACGTCATTTCACATTTGATGTTGATTTTTATGTTCTTAATGAATGAGAGTGAGCATCTTCTGCTTTCAAGATTTTCATTTATAACATATTTATTAAATTTCGCTCTATAAATCACAACTCGAGTAAGTCTTATATCTTTGACCTATTGATCAAAGAGTCAACTTTCTTGTTATGTTTCTGTGAACCATTGTTGATGTCACAGATCTGTAGCATTCATATGAGTATATTTCTACAATGAGTGCATTAACTGAAGAGAAAACAGTATGAAATATGATTTTGTGAACAAAATAATGGCATGTTTATGATCAAACTTTCTAATGAATGAACTTTGATTGCATACGATTAAAAAATTTTTATATTATTTATGGTTTTTACTTTGTTCTACCTTTTTTATCACGAATAAGTATTACAAATTTAACAAATTTTAAATATTTAAAAAATTATGGACAGAAATTGAATGACTTTTTGTACCTCCAAAACGAGACAAAAGTTCCATGATGAATTTGGCCCGGGATTTGCTAATAAACTCACAGTTTAACACCGATCCCAAAAGTTTAGTGATGGAAATTAAAAACTTGAATATAAAACATAATAGGTTATCCCCGATTTAAACTTCAGTGATATGTTGCTGAATTATGCGTTTACTCTGAAACTATTTCTAGTGACATTAAATAAACTTGGAAGTCAAAAAAGCTTGACAAATATGAATCCTAAATCTTAATCCGTTCAAAGATTTGCTCTGCACTTATTTTTGGAAACAAGAATGACTCTTTCCTTCCTCACATTGTAAAATCTAATAAAAAGCGAAAGCTTTACAACAAATTACAACATTTTGCATAAACAAATATTAGAGTCGAAACATCAAATCTTCCCAAAACCTTGCATTAAAGTCATGGTAATTGCTAGGTAGTATGCAGCCTGAGTGATCTATTACTACCACCTAAACCATAACATCGGAGAATGACTTTCACCAAATTTACAAAATGCATAAGAAATGCGAACTTCAGTGTCCTGCATGTCTGATTTAATACCTAACCAGATCTCTCGCCATCTGAGAATTACTTTTAGCAAATTAGAAAAACATTTTCTGGAAAATATCTTCGAAAATCAAGACTCAACTCAGAACTCTTTGCATGAATTCATTACCTCCATAACCCTTGATTTTCATTTTAATTGATTATGTAAACTATATTAAAATTCAAGAATTGAATTTTAAATATCTTTAATTAAATATTGTTTTTTTAAATAATATTTAATTATTGGTAAATATTAGGTTGGGGAAAAAGTAATCCATTATTTTAATTCATTATTTATCGATCAAACAATTTCAAATTTATGCTTTTCGTCAAGGTAATTTAACAGTAATTTCATAAATTTTTTTTTGCTTTTATTATTCAGTTCTGAGTTACAGGGTGTTAAAAATGGAAGTCAACAAAGAAAAAATTCGGTACATTTTACATTTTTTATTCTATAAAGGCGAAAATGAAAGCCAGGCGACTGTTATTGTGAATGGTGTTTATGGTGCCAATACTGTAACAGCTAATTACACTCAATTTTGGTTTCGTCGATTCCGTGGAGGCATTTTTGATGTTAAAGATGCACCTCGCACAGGTAGGCATATCGTTGAAAATGTCGATAAAATCTCCGCAATGATCGAAGTTGACCGGCATGTTAGTAGTCTTAGCATCGCACAGGAGTTGAAGATCGACCACAAAATGGTTTTAAACCATTTTGACAAAGCAGGATTCAAAAGGAAACTTGATTTTTTGGGTTCCACACCAATTAACACCAAAAAACATGATGGATCGAATTTCCATCTGTGAAGCCTTGGCCATGAATGAAATCGGCCCATTTCTTAAACGGATGGTTACTGGAGATGAGAAATGGGTCACATACGACAATATTGTACGAAAACGATTGTGGTCAAAACACGGTGAAGTACATCAAACGGTCGCCAAACCAATACTAACGGCCAGGAAGGTTCTACTGTGTATTTGGAGGGACTGGAAAGTAATCATTTATTATGAGTTGCTTCCGTATGGCCAAAAACAAAATTCAAATCCGTACTGTCAACAACTGGACCGTTTGAAGATAGCAATTGATGAGAAACGACCAGAATTGGCCAACAGAAGAGGTGTTGTGTTCCATCACGACAACACCAGACCACATACGTCTGTAGTGACTCACCAGAAACTCAGGGAGCTTGGTTGGGAAGTTTTAATGAATCCACCATATAGTCCCGACCTGGCACCAAGCGATTACCACCTTTTTCTCACATTGCAAATTTCTTGAGTGATAAGAAATTGGGATCAATAGAAGATTGTGAAAATTGATTACTACAGTTTTTCGCCAATAATTACCAAGACTTCTACGAGTGAGGCATTATAAAGCTACTTTCAAAATGACAACTAATTATGCAACAAAACGGGGCATATTTGACTCCAAGAGGACAATCTGAAACATGTTAAATAAAGTTTTGAATTTCGCGCCAAAATAATGGATTTCTTTTTCCCCAACCTAATATTTTAAACTTCTGATTTGATTGTCGAAAATGCAATATTTATGGACTACGTTTATGTTGATAAAAATGTTGTTTCCGTTGCAACTTTATCTGAAAATGACATCGTCAACAGCATTCAAGAAGACAAGAGGGAAAATGCAACTGAATCAAGTGATGAAGAGTCAGGTTCTAATTGTCTATCGTAGTAAAAGCCATTCATGATCTGGAACTTTTTGCATTGCAACAGACCGAATCAAACAAAATTCTTGATCATATCAGTACCGTTGAAAACTGGATCCGGAGTCAAACATCCAACGAAAAGTATTAACAATTGATAACTGATATTTTTCACAAATGCTAATTTAAGAATATAATTGTTCTACGGTATCTTGTTTTTCTGTTAATATTGTGCCATATATTTATAATGCTTTACTCTAGGATTACAAATAAAAATATTTTGTGACAATTTTTGAGCTTTTAATAATCGTAATGTTAATATTTATTTTTTAGTGCTGAATATTATTGTAACTGAAATTTAAAATATAAATTAAAATTAAAAAAGGATATTGATTATTACCGGGGTCCTCTGTTTAAGTAATAATTTTTAACTTGTTACAAAAAACCTAAAAATGTGTGATTTAGTTCAAAATCGTTTCTGTCAAATTTCGCATATCTGAATTTTTTTATGGTCCCCAAGAATTTGAGAAATGCTTAGTTGACTGTAAATCCTTCTCAGTCTTAAAGGAGGAATATGTGAAGAATAAATATTCCTACTCTCAATCTTAAAATAGGAATACGTGAATAATCTTAGTGAAAAACCAGTTTGAAAGAAAAACCATTTTTTACTAAATTATTTTTTTCAATTAATCTAAAACAAAAATACAGCAAAATAAGGAAGAGGAACCTTCAATCTTCAATGCAAACTAAACCCTCTGATGCTGAATTTGGGCTTTTTTGAAGTTATTCCGGAAGCAGTCACAGTATGTTGCAATAAAAAAGTTCCAGATCATGAATAATTATGAAAACCTTCTTGAATTATGAATAATTATGAAAAAATATTTCGGAAGCAATGATAATCATTTCGGAAAACTAAATTGTTTATTATGAAAACGTTTAACATAACGCTTATGAAAATACTTTCTTGAACTTCAAAAATCACAATGTCTTTTGTCACTCCAATATATTTAATTATAGGTAATTTTTAAAACCTAAAATCTATCAATAATATTCACATTTTTTAAAAATTAATGATTTAAATTTTAGAATTAATTAAAATATTTTTACTGAAATTCAGTAATATATTTATTATAAAATATCATATATAAAATATAATAAGTAAGTCATAATATAAATTTAAATTATTTTTAGAATCTGAAAATATATCATAATTATATGCATAATAAAAATAATTCATTGTAATTACGTCTTGATATTATTAAAAATATAAATATCGAAACCAGAAGATAGATATAATAATTAGAGCAATATTGGTTTTGTTTTGACTGTTCCTTACTCTGAGGGATTCATAAATTTTAACAACCCTATTATTATTAAAACCATAATAATTATCAAATTTTAAATTGGGTTAGATCATGTAAAATGTGAAGTTTTTTCTGCAGTAAATCTATCATTGCAACTGGTTTATTTTGCATGTTAAATTTATTTATTAAATGAAATATTTCACATGAAAAAATAGGGATAATTATTTGTTTAAATAATATCTATTAAAAAGTATTTGAGTTGAAAATTAAATTTTATAGATTTGTTATTCGTTTTAGTTTAACAGCATCAATGCATTTAGCGCTACGCCACATACACTGAAGAGACTTGTCATCATCTCTGAAAACGGATTCAGGAACATCATGTAATTCAAGAAAATAAGGTAAAGTGATAGTAATATTGCTCAATTTATAAAGAATTGTTTAAATAGTAAAGTTGATTTAAATAATTTTAAATTTTTATGTTCTCAATTTTATAATTACTGACAGAGGGCTATGTGTGAAGGATTGCTCAAATCCTTTGATCCTAAAATCAAAGTGAAAAACGATCTTCTTCAACTTCATTGAAAGTATTTTATGACTTAGAAATTACACAATGATTTCATAAACCTTGATTTGGTAAAAATGCGAATTTATTATTGTTAGTTTTTACTCTTATGATGACGGTTTATTCGTCGAAATTAATAAAAATAAATTATCATAAAGGTTTTTTGTGTTATTCAAACAATTTATTGTCATTGTTTAAATATTTTTTAAATTAATAATAATAGCAATGTATTTCAGGAAACATTCATTATGAAGAGTAAGTTAAAATTTTTTTCGCAAAATAATTTATTTAAAAATATTTAATAAAAAATTCTAAAAGAAATTAAAAAATTTCATAAAGCATAAAAAAAACACAGTTTATCAAACTAAAAATAGTAAAAAAAGAATGTTTTAAAAACCCTCAAAAATTAAGTTATTATGTAAAACAAAAAAGTACATAAAGTTTAAAAAATCTAAAAACCAAAAAATTGTATAATAATTAAAATTAACATAAATCGTAAGTTAAAAAAAGTTTAGATTAAACTGATTTAAAAAAAAACAATAATTAGGGAAAATTTTATTTTGAACAAAATTATTTTGAAAGAAATTAAATTTTAAGTTTTAACAGTGAAAGTTTAATAAATATCATAAAAAAGCAGAAAATAAATTTTATTTAAAATTTATTAAATGTATTTTGGCAAAGTCATTAAATTGGATTAACGAGAAAAAATTTGTTTAAATTCGTGAACAGGGTGATCACAAAGTAACTACCGGGCTTTAAACTGCAATAACTTTTGAATTATATTGTATTTCTTTTTAATTATAAAGGTATATTGAAGCTTATTCATTAAAATTTAATTAAAAGTTCATTTTGTTAGAATGTATTAATTGTTGTTATTGTTTTAAGCGTAAGATTCAAAATGGATATAAATCAGGGTGTAGAAATTGTTATTTTATTTGCGAAGCATGAGTCAGTGACTTTAGTCAGAAGAGAACTTCAACGACTTAAATGGAAAAATATTCCAACCGAAAAAGTATTAGAAGTATCTTTAATAAGTTTGAAGAAACAGGAAGCGTTCTAAATGTCCCAAATCTGGAAGACCATCAATTGATGATGAAACGAAAAATGAGATAGCAGAACATTTTAAGCAAGAACCCCATTCTTCTATCAGGAAGTGGTTGTCAACTCTGAATTGCTATTATGGAACTGTTCAAAAAGTATTACAAAACGACTTAAAAATATAATATCATAAATTTCTAATCCTGAATCAAACATCGCCGAAGATAATGTCAATACAAATAACATAAATCAACAAAAATATTTTAAAATAAATCTCTTTTTTTCAAAATTCAAAGGAATTTTATTTATTTCAAAAAAGTTGAAATAAAAAAATAATTATATATTTACACAATGTATAAATAACCTACACTTTTTCGTAATAAAATCCTTTTCTCGATTGTGCGTTATTATCAGTTTTGCAATATTTTGCTCCATACTTCTTTCGCATTTGTCTAGAATTATTTATTTTATTAAAATATAAGTAGCAAGTTTGATTAATTTGTATCCAAAATAAAGTTTCAAATGAAGTCACTTTTATTAATTTTAAACTTTTTGCATTAATTTTGAGAATTGTTGGAAGAGTAAAGTACATATATAGTAAAATTAAAATAATATTAGAGACCGGTAATTTTTGAAACATCACCCCGTTAATTTTGGTTGAAATTACAATTGTTAACAGAACAAAAGTTAATAAAAACATTCTTTAGGAAGTAAAAAAAAGCAATGTGTTTCGGGGGATAATACAATTAAATGTGATGACTAGATCATAAAATATCTTCTATATCTTACATTATCCGAGATCAAATTTAGCTACGAAAGAAATATTTAAATACATTATATAAAATACAAAGGAAGAAAAATATTATGTTATACATATTGCAATGTAAATTTTAATTATGTCTTGTCCAACATAATAAAATTCATTAATTTATCCGAATACTTTTATGAAATTAATAAAGTAAAACTTATTTCATCAGTAGGGGGAAAATGAGAGTTTTGCATCAATCAATAATTTTGCCAATAATCTTGATTACCAGAGAAACCATGACGTCACCATGGCAACAGACCACAGTAACCAATGGAATTGCTCGGTTACTATGGAAATCGGTACAGTAACCAATGAAAACGTGTCTGTAGACATGGTAAAAGGTAGGTATGTGTAACTGAACCCCAGGGGCAAAATCGAAATCTCATAACATTGTGAGAGGTTACCGGTTGCCATAGCAACGCATATAGGTTACCAAACTTGGATAGGTTGTTTCCAAGGTCATGGTTACCATAGCAACGGTGTGGATAACCATAGAAACGGTTCCGATCACCTTAACAACTGTAACCAAGGTCTTATTTACCATAGCAACGGTAACCAAGAGACATTTTAAGGCGGTTTTAAGTGCTTTAAGACGGTTGTAACCATGATAACGGTTACCGTATCCATAACAACCGTGACCTTTTCCATAGAAACCGAAGAAAAAAGTGCTAATCGATCGCTGCACAGTGCCCAAATGTGCTAATCAATATTTTAAAAGTGATAATCGATAATGCACATTATGCGCAAATTTCTAATGTGCTAGCACAGCGCTTTTTACGTTGCACATGTGCAAAAGTACAAAATCAATACATAAAATTTTTTAAAAGTGCTAGTGTCAAAAATCGATACCATGTGTTTAATGCATATTTTAATTCTCTATCTGAATGTGGAATTAGAAATTTCATATATATTTTTTCCTATAATTAGCTTGATGTGTATATTTACATCGATTTAGAGGTACAAGGAAGCAGAATATCAAAAATGTGCTCATGCACTTTAATAGAAACACATATACGTACATTCAAATTCCATGTCAACATTTTCGAAAAAGTACTGAAATATGGATTTTTTCGAACATTTCTGAAATTCTCAAAAAAGTGCTTAAAAATCAATTTTTTCGTATATATATATATATATATATATATATATATATATATATGAAATCAATGTGTTACATGTATGTTATTTAACATCAAACAATACGTCATGAATTGCCTAATGTACCCCATCAATAATCACAAGTACCATGGTTACCGTAACCAAGATACATAACCATTTATTTTACATGTAAAAAGTACATGTATAAAACTTCTATTATACTTAAAACATGCATAGACATTATACATAACATCTACATGATCTGCTGAAGTACCTTAACCTAGGCATCACCAATCAGAAGTACCTTGGTTACCGTAACCATGATACATAGCCTTTTAATATAATATATAAAAAGCTATATAATACCTAAAACATGCATGGGTATTCTACACCACAAGACCCCCCCCCGGGGGTCGACATCTACCTACATTGTGAAAGTTCATTATATTCAATATATATATATATATATGAAAAGTGATACATTAAAACAAATTATTATGTTAAATATTTTATCATATAATTATCTTATCAACCATTCAAAACATGACCGTATCCAAGGTGATATCGTCATGTATCCTTCATGTCAACATATTGCATTCATCATGCACTTGTTATGCATTCATCATACATTTGTTATGCACTCATCATATCAATGTATTGCATTCATTATGTTAACGAAATTTAAATTTTAATCAATATTTCAATTTCCTAATAATACCTTTGTCATTATTTTAAAATCTTGTTTACAAAATGGTGAGTTTTTTTCACTCTGTACACAAATTAATAATTTTTAATATATGTTAGGAATAATTAGAAGGTCATAGAGATTTGCTTCTGCTAGATAATGGAGAAAAGAGGCATTTCATCTGGATCAAGAACTTTGAGCGTCTCTTAAGCTCCCAAATATCAAAACATATCGGAAGGAAGGAGATTTGTAAAAGATACTTTATTCATTTCAATCGTGATGATGCAACAATCGATTTGGAGGAGCACAAAGCCTACTGCAATAACTATCATTGTATCAGAGCAGAATTTCCCAAGGAAGATTACACTGACTTCCATAATTGTATACCTTTTTCTATTTTTTACTAAATTGTGAATTACTTAGGGAGTATAAATCGGTTCATAACTTTTAGATATTTGCCTGAAAGATAATTTTAAGCTCTATAAGATGATATGTATCTCAAATTTTAAACTTTAATAATAACAAGTAGGCCTTTAAACGAAATTTTTATTAAAAGTATACAATTATGATCGCACAATTTCTTAATTTGAATAATTGGGAATTAAAGGAAACAATTAAATCTCAATATTAAAAAATATATATGAAATTTAAATATTATAATATGGAATATTATGATTTTTTGTTTTTAATTTAATAATTATTACATTCATTTTTTTATATTTTAGAAATGACAAAATTGAGCAAACAAACGAAAGATTTATTGATTGCTGATGCCAAATGTGGTTTTTCACTTGGTAAATTAGCATCAAAATATGGTATTAGTCGTGGAGCTGTACAAAAAATTAAAAAAATTGGAAAATATCCAAGAAAAAAACTTTTCAATTGCAAGACCTAGAATTCTTACATGCGCCGATCAAAGATAGAACCTATGAAACAGCAACCGACGTAGTTAAAAATAATGTAGACATAAATGTAAGTCCTCAAACCATAAGAAGGGTTCTTCGTATGGGTGGTTTGAAGGCTGTAACGAAGGTTAAAAAGCCTTTTTTGTCGAAGCGCTATAAGCAATTACGATTCCAATTTGCTGTTGCACACAAAGACTGGACTTCTCAGGATTGGTATAAAGTAATATTTTCTGACGAGACAAAAGTCAATAGGTTTTGGTTTGATGGACGAAAGTGGTGTTGGAAGAATCCTGGTGCAGTAGTGGACAACAGAAACGTACAGGGAACAGCAAAATTTGGTGGTGGTTCTCTGATGGTTTAGGGTTGTATAACCGCAGAGGGACCTGGTTACCTGACTAGAATCGATGGAAATATGGATGCACAGTTGTATTGTGATATTCTAGGTGATGAATTGCTAAATACAATCGAGTATTATGGCTTCGACACCGATAAAATCATTTTTCAACAAGACAATGATCCCAAGCACACTTCGAAAAAGGCAAAAGATTGTTTTTTAAATAACAACATTGATGTTCTATCATGGCCACCACAATCGCCGGATATAAATCTTATCGAAAATATATGGTCTTCATTGAAGTTAAAGCTGAATCGTTATGAAAACCTTCCGTCTGAAATTCTGGAACTGTGGGATTGTGTATCCAAGGAATAGAATGATATTTCGAAAACTGTGTGTCGAAATGTAATAGAAAGTATGCCAAAGCGAATTCGTGCTTTTCTAAAGGCAAAAGAAGGATATACAAATTACTAAATCCTAATTACTGTAATTGAGTATCTGTGCGATCATAATTGTATACTGTTATTACATTTTTTGTTTAAACACCTATTTGAGCCATTCCTATACAGAGGTCCAGATGCAGCGGAACATTTTATGCAACGTATGGAGACTTATGCCCACGCAATTGGAGATATGTTGCAAACACACAAGCTAAGTGATGACGTTGCAAGAAAAATGTGAATGGAACAAGGCAACACAATGTTAGATGTGTGAAAAGCCATTCTCAAATGACAATAACAAAGTCAAAGACGAAAGTCATTTTACTGGAAAATATCGATGAGCAGTATGTAATAACTACAATTTGCGATGTAAAACATCTACAAATGTTCCTGTTGTATTCAACAATCTTAGTGAATATGACTCCCACTTCATAAAATTAAATTAATACTTAGATAAAATTATTACCGAAATTATAAAAGTGTGATTTTTAAACATAAAATCTGAAAATCATTTAAAATGAAAATTTGTTCAAATACTTTTTTATTAACGAGACACTAACAAAAATTTATCAATTTACCGAGATGTCAAATTATGAAAGTTTTGCTGAGAAATTCCCCAAAGGCAATTCAAATTGTTATGAAAATAAATGTGTGAAAACCCATATTTGTGTTCTTAATCCTACTGAATTACTTCAAATTCTCATAAACACATTAAATAATGATATATTGATCACAATAACGAAATTGCATTTTTGAGTAACATTTTATTTAGACAATGAAAATTTATGACAAATAGTCACGTATTAGTTTAGTCGAATTGATATATTAAAACAATCCTTTTTAAGTATTATTTTATTATTTTAATCACGCATATATACAAAAATCCCATTTTCAGAATACCGAGCATTGATGGTCATCGGTAATAATAATTTTGTTTAATTGATTTTTTTATCTTTTAATTTTTTAATAAAAGTTTTATTTTAAATTTTATTTAATTATATTTTTAATAACTATTTATTTATTTATTTTTTATCTATTTATTTTATCTATTTTATCTATTTTATCTATTTATTTATTTTCTCCAGTCTGGTAATTATTGATCAACCCATTTCTTATTTCCGCTCCAGTTTCAATTCTTCTATTTTCTATGCTTGGAGTTCAGGAACAAATGGTCACACAATTACAATACATGAAATTACATTCACAAAATTAAAATTAATTAATTAATTAAAAATATAACTAATAATTTTTTTTCTTAATCTAATAATAATAATAACCATAAACTGTTAGGTTGGTACATAATTTTTTAATAATTTAATAATTATTAATAATAACAAATAAAAACAATTACAACACCGATATTATTAAATCTTTGCAATTTAAAGAATAATGACTATGAGGAGTTAGTTAAAATTCACTTTGCCTAATAATTTAAGATTTTTAAATTCGACATTTTTTAAAAATTAGATAATTCTAAAATTTTTTAAATTTAAAAAAGACTAAAAATTATTTTTTAAAAAACAAAAAATAAATAATTATATAAAACCAAAAAAATGTTTACATAGATAACAATAGATATATTCTAATAGTAATTAATTAATAGTAATAGTAATAATTAATAAAAGTTTAAATATAAGAATTTAAATAAACGGTTTAAAATTTATAATATTTTTGGAAAATAATTTTTTAAATAAAGTGTTTTTTGTAAATTAAAATTCTATAGTTTTATGATAAAAATTTATAAATATAATTTAAAAATAAATTTAATAATTTTAGGTATATTTTAAAAATTAAATTGACAGAAAAATTTAATAAACGAGCTATAGGCGAAATTTAAATTAACGAGAAATTGGTTTATATATGTGCATTATTTTCATAAATAAAGTTTTGCGATAAATATGATTTATGAAATTTCGGTGAATCAAAATGGCATAAAAGCGACTAAAAATGATAATTAAATATAAATATATAATTAAAAAAATAAATCTCTGTCACTTAAAGTTAAGAATATATATTGAGAATATATTCTGCTCTACCAAATGTCTTTGGTTAGCAGCCTTTTCATACTTTTAACTGGTCGCAATGAATTCTTTAACATTAAAACCCAAATAGAATGGAAAAGACAGGTGAGGCAATGGAAAAATTAGTATTTAGTACAGTTTCCATTAGCTCATATGACTGCTCTTACCCGGTTTGGCATATAATCAACCAATTTTTTCATGAGCTGAGGAGGAATATTTGCCCATTCTTACCCAGCTGAAATTCCAATTCAGTGGCATTAAGTGGAAGCATCTACATTTTACGAGCGTGTTGGTCTACCTCATCCAAAAGGAATTCGGGGCTTTGTGGCATCCATTCCAGTACATTTATGCCACTTGTTTCGAAGAAATCCTTAATGAGTAGCGACGTATGGATTGGTGCCATATCATTTTGGAAGAGCATATCGGCAATTTCTGGAATGAATGGAAGCAGTTCATGTTCAAGGATGGCTCGGTACTCCATGTAAATCATGTTGTTAGTATACTTGACCAATGGGTCAGTACCATTGACTGTGAAGTAACTCCAAAACATTATGGAGCCACCACTTTACTTGACTGTTGAAAGAACACAATCAGGATGGAATAGTTCATCACTGCGCCGCCATGTAAATTGCCGTTTATCGGAATGGAAGAGCGTGAAACGGGACTCATTGCTCCATATAATTTTCTGCCAATCAGCAGGATTTCAGATAGGTGTAACATTGCACTAACAAATACACCACATGCGAATTGCTTCTGAAATAAATGGTTTTCTTGCACATACTCTCCTGTAGAAACCTAATGAATGCAGATTTCGGCGAAATGTAGACATGCTTGCCAGTGCGTGGGCTACGTTTTACTCAGCAGTGATCTGCGCCAGTTCTGCTTCCCAAGTCGAACAAGCTGTTGTTGGTCACAATTGCCCAAACAATTCGGTAGGCCAGATCGCTCCTTGTTCACATGATTGTAGGGGCTGCGATCCTTTCGGATAAATGAATCAATTGTTAATTTGGGGTGACCAGTTAGCTGTGCAATTTCAGTCTGAGACTTTTTGCACAGATGGCAGCCATAGATGACGCCCTTCTCAAAGTCCGTAAGGTCCTTTCATAATGCCATGCTTACCAATATTGTGAATAATAGTGAAATAGAAAACACTTCATGCAATATCATTTCTAAGAAATCTATTTATAAACAACCAATAGGAAGGCTAGCAACAGTATAAACTTTATCATTTCAATATACTGATAGTATGACACTCTTATAATCCTATCATTTTAGATGATTTTCTCAATAAACTCATAACACAACAGAAAAGAGTCAAATATGATTCTGAACGAAGACTTTTGGTAGGGCAGGGTATATTCATTTGAGCCTATATGTGGAAATTGTTTATCAATGTCACTATGCATACACTGGATTGAATGACATTCATCTGTGCAAAAGAGTTCAAAAACGGTCACTGAAATTAATAAGCATTGAAAAACTTGTGAGTGTAAAAAGAGCACAAATAATTCCAACATTCTGTGATGCAAACTTTTTAAATTTAGTGAAACATAAAGGTTTCATAAAGGTTTTTTATATATTATATCTATGTATGATTGAAAAATAATACTGGGGGCAACAGATTAGACATGAAACAAGGATTATTATTTATTTAAAATTTTAGTAAATATAGGAAGCTAAATTTTTACTTTCGCTGAACCCATTTTCTCTTTGATTATCCTAAATGAAGAGATGGTTTCAGTATATGAAAGTGGAGAAAACAGAAATTGCACCAAAAATAAAAAAATAACCTTCATATTTTCTTTTCTAAAAAAAAAGAATTTTGGAAATTGAAACCACGACTGATTTTCAGATTCTCTTTTTGATCTCAACTTCATGGCTAGTAACTCCTTTTCTGATTCCAGATTTCTAATAAATTATTTATTTATTTATTTTTCGAATTATTTATTTTCGTTAAAACACATGAATACAAAATTGTAAAAGCATCACATAAAATTAAAAAAATATAAATAATTTTATTAATTGAAAAAAATGAAAATATTAATATTTATATAAAAAATCTTACATACCTATACTTCTATAAATATATTTATATTAAATTGAACATTTTTTTTTATTTTAAACATGGACATTTAAAATGTAAGATTTAATATATAAATCTCAAAAATAAACATTTACTCAATTCAACAATCAAAATTTTGCATATTTACATTTGGTAGTGACTTTTTTATATTTTTAAATTCATATTCCTTGTGACAAATTGTTTTTGTAAGATAATTTCAACAAGAATTTGATCAAAAAATTTTGATCAAAATTAAGAAGGAAACTATAACGAAACACAGAGAATGTAAATATTCAAAAATGTTATGGCTGTT
>MQRK01194873.1:682-10801 GCA_001938485.1 Girardia tigrina | reverse complement strand
TTAACACATTTAAATTACAATTTATTTACAATATCAGTTACAAAATAATTTAAAATTTAAATTACAAAACAATTTTAATTATTTTCAAAAAATATTTTAAATATATTATTTATGATATAATAATTTAATTTGAGAGTTGTTATTTAAAAATTTAAAATTGAATAAATAATCCAATGTTTTAAAACATTTGAAATATCAATCTTCTAACTGGGTAGGAGAAACACAATCATAAAACAACATACAATAAACACCATTAAAAATTATTCCTCACATATTGGAATGACAAATGCTTTTGAATAATCATTTATTTGAAAAGTCTAGACATGCCATCAATATGAATGTAGATATCTGGATTTAAAATTTTAAAAATATATTTTTTTTTGTTATTTGAAATTTACCGATTCAAAAAATCATAATTTTCATTTATGTAAAACGATAATCGAATTTTAAATGAAGAAGTATGATGAATTAAAAATTATGCCATTAGGTACCGGTCGAATTATATATTTTCTATATTGATACAATGAAAATGTAATAATATTTAATAATGAATTTCAAAGAAATTTATTTGCAAATTAACTTAATTCCAAACATAAATAAATGCTTTGAAAATGGTTACAAAAATATAAAGATGACAGAGCATCATTTATCCTTAAAAATGAAATTTTTAAAGTTTGTTAAAAATGAAATATTAAAAATACAAAAACTCATTCACTAATCATAATTAGTCTGTACTATTTTAGAAATTTAAATTTAATTAATAATATAAATTATATTATTTGAAAAACATTTATAATTAAAAAAAACAGTTACCAAAATATATTAAAAGCCATTAAATCATAATCATTTAAATATTTTCGTAATACACTTTTTTTCAGAATGTTACAGTTCTAATTTAATATTGTTAGTTGCGTCAATATTAGTTGCGTCATAATACCACAATAAAATATTTTTATGACAAACAAATTCAAATTTGTTTAAATTCATTTGTTACTTTTTAAAATATTTTAAAGATTCATTTTAATTTTATATTTTTACGAGATTTATCAGCTCATTTTCAAAAATCATTTTGAAATTGTTCAGTTTAATTTAATACACACACATTACTATAATTTAAATTGATTTGAATCATCATTATCATGTACATATAAAATAACATAATCTTTCTATTAATCTTTTCTAATAATCAAGTGTCCCATTCGAGAAATAAGAGAATCCAAAGGATTAAAGGGACGTCAAGATCAGTTTATTAATTTTTTTCACAGTGCAATTTTTGTACATAAATTATTTTAGACATTTTACAAAAATAATTTAAAAATATTTTTTTAAAACAATTTCTAATTAAAGAATTTTTTACCTTTGTCTTTATCGTGATTAAAGATTAAATTATTATGTCAATAAATAATTTTTGAAAAAAAATAAATCTTGAAGAAATTATTGTTGAAAATTTATTAACAAACTTTGAAAATGTGATAAAAAATGCTATTATATTAAAAATATTGTTTAAAGTTATCCTTAAAATAATGTAGGTTAAAAGCCAATTAAATTTGATAAAAATATAATTATATTATTTAACAGTATCATGTAAATAGTATTATTAATACAATTTATATATAATATTAATGCTTCAAAACAATCAATATGAGGCAACAATTCATAGAGCTTGTTGGAATGGAAATGAAAAAATAGTTAAATTACTTCTTGATAATAATTGTAATGTTGACGTTAAAAATAAAGATGGTGACACACCAATTCTTATTGCTTGTAGGAAGAGAAATATTCAAATAGTTAAATTACTTCTTGATAAGAATTGTAATATAGACATACAAAACAAATATGGTAACACACCAATTCATTTTGCTTGTCGATTAGGAAATATTCAAATAGTTAAATTACTTCTTGACAAGAATTGTAATGTAGACATTCAAAATAATCAAGATGAAGCACCAATTTATATTGCTTGTGTGAATGGAAATGAAGAATTAGTTAAATTACTTCTTGATAAAAATTGTAATGTAGACGTTAAAGTTAATCAAGTTGAGGCACCAATTCATTTTGCTTGTCGATTAGGAAATATTCAAATAGTTAAATTACTTCTTGATAAGAATTGTAATGTTGACGTTCAAAATTATCAAGATGCGGCACCAATTCATACGACTTGTTTGAATGGAAATGAAGAAATAGTTAAATTACTTCTTGAAAAGAATTGTAATGTTGACGTTAAAAACAAAAATGGTAACACACCAATTCATATTGCTTGTAAGAAGAGAAATATTCAAATAGTTAAATTACTTCTTGATAAAAATTGTAATGTAGACATTCAAAACAAAGATGGTGACACACCAATTCGTATTGCTTGTCAATTAGGAAATATTCAAATAGTTAAATTACTTCTTGATAAGAATTGTAATGTAGACGTTCAAAACAATCAATACATGGCACCAATTCACACCGCTTGTTTGAATGGAAATGAAGAAATAGTTAAATTACTTCTTGAAAAGAATTGTAATGTTGACGTTAAAAACAAAAATGGTAACACACCAATTCATATTGCTTGTAAGAAGAGAAATATTCAAATAGTTAAATTACTTATTGATAAAGAATGTAATGTAGACATTCAAAACAATCTAGATGCGGCACCAATTCATATGGCTTGTTGGAATGGAAATGAAGAAATAATTAAATTACTTTTTGATAAGAATTGTAATGTAGATATTCAAAACAAAGATGGTGACACACCAATTCTTATTACTTGTCAATTAGGAAATATTCAAATAGTTAAATTACTCCTTGATAAGAATTGTGATGTAGACGTTCAAAACAAAGATGGTGACACACCAATTCTTATGGCTTGTAGGAAAAGAAATATTCAAATAGTTAGATTACTTCTTGATAAGTATTGTAATATAGAGTTAAAAAACAAAAATGGTGACACGCCAATTCATATAGCTTGTGTAAATGGATCTATAGAAATAATTAAATTGTTGCTTGAAAATAATTGTAGTCTCGAATCTCTGAATAATGACAATAAAAGTCCTCTTCAGTTAGTTAAAGTGGAGAAGCATTTATCAATCGCTAAGATGCTCATCAAAAAGAATAATGATCTCAAATTTACGGAAGAACAAATGGCGTATCTCACCAGTGGTCAAGTAATATTATCGTCAAACATGATTGTCTATTTAGAATTTCAAAAGTTTTCCTGTTTGGATAAATCCCAACTGCTGAACAACATTCAAGATTTGGCTTTGAAATTATATATGGATAACAAAAATAGATTTCTTAATGTTTATATTAAGGAGTTCAAAATGGCAAAAACTAATGTAAAATTGACACAGTGTAATAAACTACTTGCACTGATGGGTCTGATCAAAAGAAATTGTTTAGAGGAACCTTACCAAAACATTGTTAAACACAATGATCGTTTTGCAAAGCGACATACAGAAAGAAGTATCAAAATATCAAAAAAGATGTGTGCGATTTGCTGTTATGAGACAATTAAAGTAAGAATCGATTGTGGTCACATATTTTGTGGGACTTGTTCAATAAAGCTCAATAGATGTCCTATATGCAGATATCCATTGCTTGGTAGAAACAATTTTTTTGAGATTTGTGTATAATTGTCAATGATATAACACTCAAAACCGACATAATGATCCAAATTTCGCAACATGATCCTCTGATTTTAAAATATAATATTGGAAAGTTTTTAATTATATGAACATTATAATATAATATAATATAATATAATATCAATAATGTTTTTTTCGAGTTTTGTTTTGAAAGTTGCTGAGTTTTTCCAGAAAACTGCTGTAAAGTTTGTAGTGCTGTGCTCATATTTTTACAATAACTTTATCATATTTGCTCTGCTTATATTTTATGTATGTTATTCAATTTTTAAATTGAAAATTTTGAAAATATTCGTTATAAATTTAGTTACAAAAAATTGAATTTTTATTTTATTATTTATTTTATTTTTTTCGTAATTTAAATGTTTAGTATTTTAGTATTATGGCTTGTTCAATAATAAGCAATGACATCCTTCCAGTTGATATGGACTTGACCGAAGAATTTATCCCAACTCCAAATGAAAACGATTCTTGTCCAAATGAATTCCTTGTTCTAAATTTTGTGAAACTTCAATCCCGAAAACAAATATTTCCGAGAGAACGAGAAACTTTCCTACACCACCCGAAGCGAATGAAGAAAAAACAGTATTGGTAATTTTCTTCTTTGGAACTTTAATTTTTATTCTAATTAATATTCATAATACTCTAAAACTTCTAATAATTTCCCAGTACAGCTATTTTTCTGATCAATATTTTTCTCGAGAATAGTTCCCCACTTCTAATAATTTTCCACTTGCTCATTGCAAAAGATGTACAATTTGGTATCAAATTTAGAACAAAATATTGTGCTAGAATAAATGATCAAGTTCTTGATGGTATTCGGAATCTAGTTATTCAGAAATTTATAAATAAATTTGATTTTCTAAAATGTTTTTTTATTTTTAAAAATTTCTAATAAAACCCCATGTCCTTCTTTTCGAACATTTAAAAAAAAGAATAATCCCACAGGGGGATTATAGGAAGTTTTAGAGTATTTACTAAGAGGGAAAAATAATTCGATTTATTATTTTCGTTGAATTTATTTGTCTTTAGGAATTTTTAATCATTTTTATTAACAAATAGTTAATATAAATATTTATATTAACAAACAGCCAACCTATTATGAAAACCTGTCTTGTAATACGTTCCTATGCACATGGGTAAACTCTTCGATAACTACTTTGAGGTGTTAACACCTCATTTTGACATTTATTGACAACACAAATATTATTTGGAAATGTGTTTCTCCCTAACAAACAGATTCTTCACAACAATTGTCAGTAAGCATCTTTCTTTGATTGATATTGTTTTTGTTTGTGTATTCAAATCTAAAAGACAATGAATGGGAATTTTTTTAATATTAACTTTTAATCTCTCATAATTTTATTGGATAAAAAGGCATTAAGTAATTTTTTATATAAACATTAATTTTTAAAATATATTAAATTTAATAAGTTAAAATCGTTTACTAAAATATTATTAAAATTCATAATTACAAAACTTTATTTGATTATTACTTAAAATTAATATCATTAAATTAATTTCATTAGATTCAAATAATCAATCAATCAATAATCAATAATCTGAGTAGGAGAGTCACAAATCTAAACATCATATAAACAACAAACTTACAACATTCCAAATTTTCCCTCACATTCCCCTCGATTTAAATGACTTTAGCCATTCTATATTTCTCATTAATATTTTACCATTTGTCGAGTTGCAATTCGCAACTTCTTTCATGTCTCCGCCTTATTATCATTGTAGGGCCAATATATCAGTCGTCTTCCTATGATGCATTTCTCTCTTTATCAATACCTGGTCTCCAACTTTAAAAATTCTTCTCGTTTCTGAAGCTGTTTCTTCTTTTCCCATTTAGTTTCCTTTATCTTCTTTATTTTTCCACCAATGTCTTAATTTCCTTCCATATATTATTTCTGCTGGTGAGATACATGTCGTGGCTTAAATGGTACAATTCATCATAAATTCTATTTCTGACAATACTTTCGTCCCATCTCTATGCGTTCCATCCTTTATTCTGATATTGAGAGTATCTCTGATTGTCAATAAATTTGCATTCAGAGTTTTCTTGTTTCATTTGTTGCAATATCGATCGAGATTCTTTCTTTATATATTTTTTATTTTTTTTACATTTCTTCTAGAGCTAGTTTTAATGAACTCGTAACGATCCTCATTAGGCCGGTTCCAATCACCACGATTTCAGTGTTTTGAGTCGCCCATTGAGTACGCAATTATGAATTTAATTTTGCATCAACATTTGTATATATAATGTTATTCTGTTGCTGTGAATGGACAAAACACTGAGTTATCAACACTGTTGTATATTATCCCCAAATATTTTTATAAATTAGTGTTGGATGAGTGTATGAACCAAGATAAACACAACAAGAATGACTTACAAACGCATCACTAAGTTTTTCGTTTTTTGTGCTTAGTTTTAGAAGACAATTTTGTCTTGGTAACACCATTACATTGATTATCAGTGAGTCTGTATCATTTAGAATCAAAATTTGGATCATCATTTAACTGATTTTGATATCTATTAAGAACACCAACATGGGTTTTCAAACTTTTATTTTTAATACAATTAGAATTGTCTTTTGGACAACTCTCAGCAAAACTTTTGTAATTCGACATCGTTCTAAATTGATAACTTTTAGTTAATGTTTTTTAATAAACAATTATTCAAACAAATTTTTCATTATTTTCAGATTTTATTTTTAAAGTTCAAATTTTGTAATTTTAGTAATAATTTTATTTATATATTAATTTTATTTAAAAAATTATTTTATTTAAAGAAAGAACATTTATTTAATTCAAAACTTAGTTAAAACTATTTACTTTATTTAAATTTTAATATGAAAATTTGAAACGATTTAATATTTTTAAAGTTTTGAAATATCTTATGCTGTACTTTAAAATGCAAATTATACTCGAATAATTATTTATCGTGAACATCCAAAATATCAATTTTCCATCTGGGTGGGAGAAACACATTTCCAAATACTAAACTCAACATACAAAATTCAACAAAACAATTTCAATATACCAAATATTAAATATTCCTCACAATATCAATATTTATTCTTCAATAAGTTTGGATTTGTGTTTCTTCCTCTTTCATTATTCAACATCTTTCGTTATTTGCGTCTTTCATGTTCATTCAAGTTACAATTAATTAAATTTATTCAATAATAGTATTGATTTTTAAATAAATTTTATTTATTTAATTTAGGAATTATTTTCCAAATATTATTTCTATTTTATACGGTTGTTCCAAAATATAAAATTTATTGTTCCAGAATATAAAATTTATTGTTCAAAAATACTAAAATTATTGATCAAAAATATAATTTTTTGCAATATGAAATTTCTAGATTATAACGCAGAATGCATAAATATATAATTTATAAGGTGCAAAAGAATAAAAAAAAATCGATTTATTCTAAATAAGTAATCCTAAAAATTTATTTGAAAAAAAAATTTAATTGAAAAATATTCTTGTTTTCGCATTTTCTAAGAGATTTTTGGCTTTTTGAAATCCCGACACAAAACTTTCCCTATAGCCATCCAAAATGTTTTTCATAATTTTGACATCCTCTCGACAATTTGGAAGAGGTCTTCGACTCCTATAAACAGCCTTTAAATATCCGAAAAACTCTTTGATGGGATTCAACATTAGAGTATGTGGTTGCAAAAATCTATAAAAAATATTCCTCTGGTTGAATGCTGAGATAACTTCGGCTTTATGATGAAACCTACAATTATCCATTACTAACATGTGATTTCGATGCCTTTCAAAATATAGTGGAGGCACAGTATTAATAAATTGCAAAAACCCGTCACCATTAAAACCACGATCTACCATTGTCTAGCCAACTATTCCATTTTCAGATATTGCGCAAAGTAACGAAATGTTTATTCCCCTATTGACCGGTAATATTATGAATGCTTTTTATTGGTGAATAAACCTTAAAAAAACCGTTTGAAGGTTAAATCCCGTTTCATCGTGATAAACGATCTCGCTCGTATCAAAACCTTTTATGCTTCTTGCGTATTCCTGTCGCAAGTCTAAAACTCTCGCAGAGTTTCTTTCTACAGGAACAAGAGTAAGACGCTTGCGACTGTAGTCCATTTTCTTAAGGATTTTTCTAAAAAAAGCTTCTAGATCGCCTTATATCATGAGTTTCCGATGCCTTGCCATTTTCATCTTGTTAATATTCTATAAAAAAATATATTAGTAGGGGAAAATGGGCATTCGGCCCCACCCCCCGGGGGGAGGCCGTTGCCATGGCAACAGTAGCTATCACCTTAGCAATGGTCGCGATCACCTTAGCAACGGTCGCGATCACCTTAGCAATGGTCGCGATCACCTTAGCAATGGTCGCGATCACCTTAGCAACGGTCAAGATCACCCTATCAACGCTTCTGATTGGTTCCTGGTACCCTAGCAACGGTTACGATTACCCAAAAACATTTCTGATTGGTCCTTCGTTCACTAGCAACGGTCACGATCACCCTAGCAACGGTCACCATCACCTTAGCAATGGTTCCGATCACCCTAGCAACGGTTCCAGTTCACTTGGTGACCGTTACCAAGGTCATGGTTACCAAAGTAACGGTAACCAGGGAACGTTTTTCATTAGCAATGGATAAAATGATCCAAGGTTGTTGTAACCATCGTTACGGTTCCCGTATCCATAGCAACCATGACCCCATCATTAAGGTCCATAGAATAAAGTGCTAATCGATCACTGCACAGTGCCCAGATGTTCTAATCGATAGTGCACATTTTGCCGCACATTTCTAATGTACTAGCACAGTGCTTTTTAAGTTGAACATGTGCAAAAGTGTAAAAATCAATACATAAGATTTTATAAAAGTACCAGTGTTAAAAATCGATATCATGTCTTTGATGGACATTTTGATTCTCTATTTGAATGTGCAATTTAAATTTTCATATATTGATTATTTTTCTCTATAATAATCATAATGTGCAATTTTGCACAAATTGCACATTGATTTTAAAGGTACAAGAAAGCAGAATATCAAAAAAATACTGATGCACTTGAATAGGAAATTATATACGTACATTCAGATTCCATGTCAACATTTTCGAAAAAGTGCTGAAATATCGATTTTTTTCGAACATTTCTGAAATTATCAAAAAAGTGCTCAAAAATTGATTTTTTCGTATATATATGAAACCCATATGACATATGTGTGTTGTTTACCGTCATACAATACTTCATGAATCGCCTAATGTACTTAGTGATCAATCATAAGTACCATGGTTACCGTAACCAAGATACATAACATTTTATTTTACATGTAAAAACCTATGTAATACCTAAAACATGCATGGGTATTCTACACCAGAAGAATCATTATATTCAATTTTTATTTATTTAAAGTAACACATTAAAACAAACAATAACTTTAAAAATTATTTATTTCTTTGAAATATAATTTTGACATAACACTAAACACCTTTTATAAGCACAATGTGAACCATATTCACGATATATACAAGTAATGTTTTTTGGTATCACTTTTAGTTTGTCACATTTATATATACATATTCTCAGATCAGGAAATATAGACTTTATCGACTTTTCCTTTCGTCCATCATCATTATCCCTAACATAGAACAATGCTTCGGCTAGATTACATCGTGATCGAATGTCTCGCATTAGACAATCCTGATAAAACTTGAAATTGTGCTCTTCCCACGTTAATTTATGATGATGTAATGTTAAATAAGCATTTGTTCTTTGTGCTCTGTTTGAACAGCAATGCATTTCAGGTCTAGAAATTACACCCAAACATTATATGACACTGGCAACACTAATTTAACTTACTGAAATATATAATGTAATACATAAACATAACAACTTTGTTTATAACAATTTGCGCTTGAGCCAGTCTATACAATAATTTCCACAAAGAAATGTTAGCGTATTTTGATACATTACATCATTATATATGACAGGTTGTTGCATTCGTTTCAATTTTGTTACCAACGTTGATGGGTAATACATCCCAAGTGGATCGAATACTCGTATAAGATCTGAAGTCACATGTACTGCAATCCAGTGTTCTCCTGGTAAATTAGCAGTATGAGTATTAATTACATATCCTCCATCGAGTAGATAATCTGGAACTTTATCCAGCGAATATACTCCACGGGATTGAGGATATTCTTTCAGTGCTTTTTCAATCTGATATGTACTATATATGTAAATATAAAAGGTTTAGATACAACTTACTTCATATATTATTTTTGTTCGTAATTGCTGTTTTCAGTTCTAATGTTGTGTTTATACAATAACTGTACTATCTTTTCGTATTTGTATCTTACTATCAAATACTCTATATACATACATTGTAATTACATTATCTAATGCCTTATGGAATCTTAAATCCAATTTTAAATTGCCTGTTCGTGGCATTTGTATTTGATCAACATCAAAATCAGGTGCCAAGACAAATG
>MQRK01194871.1:977-19595 GCA_001938485.1 Girardia tigrina | reverse complement strand
ACTGTGTTCTTAAATGCCCTTTTTTATTACAATGACTACACTTCACGTTAGGGCACTCTCTTCTAACATGTCCTTCTTCGTGGCACGCCCAACAGGTAATTTTTCGAACTTTAAAATTTAAATTATATAAATTATACTCGAATAATTATTTATCGTGAACATCTAAAATATCAATTTTCCATCTGGGTGGGACAAACACATTTCCAAATACTAAACTCAACATACAAAATTCAACAAACCAATTTCAACATACCAAATTTAAAATATTCCTCACAATGTTGATTCGGAATTTGCCTCTCCTACACAGATGGATGATTGGTATTTTCTTTGATTCCTACTAATTAAAAATAATTTAATTTAATTTTAAAGTAAAAAGATTTAAAATAATTTTTGAATTTATTATTTATTTTTTAATGTAATTTAAAATTTTAATATATTAATTTAATATGTTCTTTTTTAAAATGTTTAAATTTAATTTTAATTAGATTCTTTATAATTAATCATTTTTATTAACAGATTTTCATTTATATAAAATAATTAGTATAAACTCAGAAATATATCAGAAAAATGTCAAATAGTGAATGAGCTTGTGATATTAATGTTGTAAAACTCATATTGATGTTGTTAATAGTGGTTATGCGCAGTCTTGTTAAAACACATGAGTCAAAACTTCATTAATGCCATTAAGGTTCTTATATCTGAAAGTGTAAAATAAATTTTAAAATTTATGTTAGTTACTTTCTACCCAACTAATCAGAATATTTTGTAATAATTAGCACCGAATTCTAATTTAAAAAGTTGAGTTTTGATATAAACAGTTTTAGGGATAGTCAAAAAATAAAGTATTCAAAAACTTAGAATAACACTTTGAGAGACAAATATTCGATTTTATTGTAATAAAGTTTTTGTCAAAATTTATTTTATTTATAAAATTCTACTATTAGAAACGATATTTTCCATTACTTATAATCAATAATCATTCTTTTTCATTTACTACACAAAATAAAATACAATTTATTATTACCCAGATATTGTTTTATATTTTATGTTTCTTCAGATTTTATATGTTTTGATTTTGTTGGCAATAAATTTTAAGTTTTTTATGATACTCAGACTAATTTAATAGGTCTCATAATCTCGGAAGATTAAAATAAATTAATTCTTATCATTCTTTGCATTTTTTTTGTAAATTTAATATTTAGTTGAATCAAATAAAATTCCAATAAATTCCGATTCTTCATTGTTTACGCATTACAAATTAAGAATATTATCAAAATATTTTCTTTGCACTGATTATGATTACTGGAATTTCTCAATGTTATTCGTTTATCAAAGGAATTATGTGCAAGAATTACAGTTTTATCCTTTGAAAAAATACGAGGAATAAAAATATGATCAATACTGAAAACTGAAAGAAAAATTCACATTCGTTTTGGTACTATTTAAAAAAGTTAAAAAAAACAAAACAAAACTTTTTATATTATTAACCTTTTTTATATTTGCTCAAGACGTCTGTAAAATTTAATTTAATAATTTGAGTTATAAATAAAGCTTAAAAAATAATAATAATGATAATATCATTTTTAAAGACTTTCAGATAGTGTCAGGCAAGCATGCCTGGAACAGGTACCATGTAATCCTGTCCAATGGCGAATGGTTGATGACTAAATCGCCTCTCTCACCCAGAGCAACCTGGGTGAAGAGGGTGTTTGGACACCTAATTGGATGAAATACAAAACCTGATAAAGGGCGTAGGAGCTCCTCATAGCTATCGGTCATCCATACCTCGAGAGGAGATTAGAACTACCAGGTTACTTGCCAAATCTGGCAATCCAATGATTGATTAAATAGTCAACCATGGTTTCATGTGTTTGATGTGTCAGTTATGAGAGTCAAAGGTAATGAACTGTCGGGAAAATAAAGAGATGACATCAACAGCATGTCCTCTTTGATCTGTTTGAATACTGTATCAGCTGCATCGGTCCAAAGGATTTTCGATTTCTTTGATCCGGATGAAAAAAACAGTGAAAAGAGAAAGAGTTCCACACAAATTTGGCAGAAAACTTCTGCAGTTTAAAGATGACTGACATACTCAAAAATATGCAAAAACCAAAGCATAAAGCTTGTGAAAGGTTGCATCCATGACCCAATGGTCCAAAAAAGACTTTGCAAGTATTTGACACTACTTTTAGGGCTTATTAATAGCCTTTATCAGTTCAAAAACTGTTTATCATTTTCTATTGATGTAATTTGGTTTGAATCAATAGAAGATCAATTTATTTTTTAATAATAATATTTTTAAAAAAAACCATTTTTAAAAAAACCAAACTTTCTCTTTCCTGGACGGTTTTTATTTTTAGATGACCATCATAATTATGTTTTGTTAACTGGTTCATTTTCAAGAACAATTAAAAGAAAATTGCTTAATAAAATAAATAAAATTTCTTATTTTGATGAAAAATCAATTTTAAAGCTTAAAAATAAAAATTTAAATTTATTAAAAATATTAACTACTTTTAAAATTTAAGTAAAAAATTGCTTTAAAACATTCAGATTTTACATTATTTTATTGGGATATAAACATAATTTTAAAAATTAATATGCATTCAAAAACATTATTAATAAATAAGTGTTGCATAATCAACCAATTTGCAAAGAAAAGGAATAAAAAAGAAATAATGAATTTTTAAAACAATGGCAGTTAATAATCATTTAATAATATTGCACGACATTTGTCATTAATTATAATTAATTTTGGCGAATAACCCACAATCGTTAGATTAAATATACTATAGTTTTTGTAGCTTATCTATGAAAGTAGTTATTATTCTATCGATAATGTCGTTAAGATTCTATTTGAAGATTTTTAACAGAAAAGTTGAGTATAAAACTTGATTATAAATTTTCGGGTCCATTGATTTTATGAAAAAGGCTTCATACTTAACTATCTACCAAACATTTTTAAATGTATTGCATATAATTTAAAAGTCATTGTTTGGCGCAGGTGCCCGACTTACGAAAGGTACTATAATATAGTTCAATATATGCGTGACCAGTTCTCTTGAAAAGCGCCCAACTTACGAACTGCCCAACTTAACAGCGTGCACTGTATTATTACAACCATCTTTCAATTATACTATGGACGTCAAATATATATATTATACCGTAAATTCCGGACTATAAGCCGCACTTAAAAACCTGAAATGAGTCATGATTTAAGAGTTGCGGCTTATAGTCCTTTGCGGCATATACGTTAATATTTTAAGTGCTCAAAAAATATTTTAAATTAATTTAAATATTTGTTTGAATATTCTTTAAACAAGTCATAATTCAAAATTTTTTACGGTATATTTTTATTTTACGGTTAGTTTACGTTATAATAAATTATTTCAATTTTAGCCCTGAACCGATCTTCATATACCTCAGAGTGGAAATTAAGAGCAATTAAATTAGCTCAATCAAATGGAAATCGTAAAGCTGCATTAGAACTCAATGTCAATGAGTCAATGATCAGAAGATAGAGAAAGCAAGATGATGAGTTGAGGCAAGTTAAAAAAATCTCGTAAGAGCTTTCGTGGAAACACTCCAAGGTGGGCACATCTTGAAGATGATCTTAAGAATTGGGTCTATGAAATCAGTTTGTAGAAGCATTTCAACGGTCTCTATACGGCTCAAAGCCAAGACACGAGCTAAAGAGTTGCGAATTATGAATTTCTCAGGAGGACAATCTTGGTGCACCAGATTCATGAAACGAAATAATCTTTCGATTCGGTGCAAAAAGACATTAGCCCAACGCTTTCCTGCAGATTTGGAAGAAAAGGCCTGCATATTCCATGAGTTTTGTCAAACAAAAATTACAGAGAAGAATATACATCATGATAACATTTTCAATATGGATGAAGTATCTATCCCTTTTGATATGCCAGCTAATCACACCATTGAACAGGTTGGTGCAAAATCAGTTCCAATTATGACAACGGGAAACGAAAAAACATCCTGTACTGTTGTTTTAGCTTGTTCTTCGAGTGGATTAAAGTTACCACCAATGGTAATTTTTAAAAGGAAAACGTTGCCTAAAGGTAAATTTCCTGATGGAGTTGTAGTAAAGGCAAATGAAAAAGGATGTATGGACGAAAAATTAATGCAAGGGTTGGTGAAGTTTTTATTAACAGACCAGGTGGGTTCTTCCACACATCATCCTCAATGCTTATTTGTGATTCAATGCATGCACATCTTACCGAAGATGTAAAGTCATTACTGAGACGTACCAATACTGTTTTATCGGTTATCCCTGGTGGATTGACTAAGATTGTTCAACCTCTAGATATCTTAGTCAATAAATCATTTAAAGCCAAATTAAGAAACACTTAGGAAGAATGGATGATGTCTGGAGGTCATACTTTTACTAAAACAGGTAGACAGCAAAGAGTTGACTTTGTTACTATAACTAAATGGATTCTTGAAAGTTAGAACACTATTCCAACATCAACAATCATTAATGGTTTCATTAAGGCAGGCATTATTAATAGTTCCGGCGTACAAGGTCTAATTGAAACCAAAAATCAAGCTGTGGATTCAGATGCAGTAACTGATAGTAATTCTGAGTATCATGAAAATTTAAATGATTTCTTAGAAAACTAATAAAATATTTTGGTGAATACATTATTTTTCTTGTCTCTTATGATTTTGTAATCTGTACGCACCAAACTTCATATATAGTCACCCATTATGGCTTCGTCTCAACGCCCTTGATATCACTTCCCCATGACCGTAATGTCATTGTGGAACATCTCACCGTGCTCTTCGCTAACATCTCCGAGATTTTGTCTGAAGAATTCCAGATGAAAGTGCAGTTAATGCAGCTTTGTTGACATTCTTCAACCCAAATCTTGGTAACTGTTGAGTTATTCTTCAATCAGTTCCTTATAATTATCCACTCTGTTGTTGCCAAGAAAATTAGAAACTACATGCTTGGAAGCAGTTCATGCTTTCTTTTCTTTTTCTTTTATTTTACTCTCTTGACTTTCTGATTCGAGCATCTGTCTCACTTGTGGTCCAACAAACACACCTGGTGAAATTTAAGCTTCTGATAGCTTGGGAAACAATGACCTGATCTCTTTAAGGGTTTCACCACTAGGATCTAGGGCTGTTAAAAATTGTTTAATCAATCCCAGTTTTATATGCAGTGGAGGTAGAAGAATTTTGTCAGCTGAAACAAGAACAACATTTTTCAAGCTATATGCACCTGGTTGCAAGTCACTTCATTAAGGCCATTCTCTTCGGACATAATGATTTTCTCTGTCTCTGATATCCCATAAACAAAGAAAACAAAGGAACTTTGTGAATCCACCTTGCAATCCAAGAAGAAAACCAGTCTTCTTGAAATATCCATAAACATCTCATTTGTAGCTATCATAGTTGACCTTCTGCAACAAAGTTCTAACATTAGTATAGTCCTCCTTCAAGTGGACACTTTGACCGATTGGTACCGAAGGATTCTGATTGCCATTGTGGAGTAATACTGCTTTTAAACTCCTAGTAGAGCTGTCAATAAATAGTCATCATTGATCTGGTTGATGTGTGACACTAATTGCTTCAAACAGTCTCATCACGTCTGAACAAAAGCAAAATGTTTCCTCAACTCTAAAGTACTGAGCAAATGTAGTGTTTCTATTTCGGTACTTAGAAATTCTCACACTTGAATCCAATAAATTCAATTCCTTTAGTCTAGATGAAAGCAGTTCAGAGCCTGCTTTAGGAAAGTTTAAGTCTCTGACATGATCATCAAGTTCTTGTAGACTGCCAAACTTCTTGTTCTTCTCCATACTCATCCTTATGTCCTTATCCTATAGTTCCATGTAGGTTTCATTTTGTTCTGGGGATTCTGGAACATGTAAATCTTCATCCTGTGGCACTGGTGCAATAGAAGAAGGTATATCAGGATAGACTACTCTTTTCTTATCATGTGGTTTCTTATAAGCAGTGATATCCACCATACAGAAGTAGCAGTCGTTGATGTGATTTGTCGGCTCCCTCCAAATTCTAGGGACTGGAAACGGCATTTGTTTCCTGCTGCCTCTTAGCCACCCTTCCAATGTTGATTTACAGCATTCGCATATAAAATAAACGTTAGCGGAGCCATAAAAATGAATTTTTCAAAGAATGGCTTTTTCATCCAAACCGCTGTAGCCTCATAAAAATAATTGTTACCACTAGAATCAGCACGCCGAAATTGTATAAAAACACTAAAAAATGAAATGAAATATTTTTTGTTGCCCTGTATAATCATAGTTTCAACACTATTGACAATGTTTTTTCAATACTTTAATTGTGAAAAATCTGAGGGTTTTAAAGACTGAAGTAGGAAATTACAGGAAAATCATACATTACTTGGAAGAGCTATAATTCATAATTCATTCATGAACCGATTATTAATTATGCTTATAATCACAATAAATTCAATAATTTTGGTTAATTATTAATATTCATTTCACAATTTTGTTTTCAATTTTTTTGCGTTGTTTCATTTTTTAAACTCATAAATTAATAAATAATACTTTTATAAAAATAGCAAATATTTTTAATATTTTAAAATTTATTTTAAATAAGACTTTCTGATTAAAGGAATAATCAAAAATCCTATAATTTAAATTAAAAAAAACCTTTTTCTATGAAATCAACCAGACATCATTGAAATAAATCTCTAAAAAACTAATAATTTATAAATTATGAAAAATAAAATTTATAATATCAAAGTAAATTTTAGTTTGAATAAATTTCAAATTCCAAACTTTTTATTTGGACATCAGTTTTAATAACTAATTAACTAATTTACTTCTATTTCATAAGCGGCTTTACCGAATGTAACGATTTGTTTATAGAATTTTAAACAATCAATTATTTTCAGAAGTTTAATTATTTTTGTTAATATTTGATGTATTTTGCCACAATTTTCTACGATTTTCTGAACCAGTACTTTTATAAAAGTTTATAATTGTTCAAAATATTTGTCTTATGACATAAGACATCATGGTGACCGATGGGGCATCGGTTAAGCGAATCGCCGGATATCAGAAATAACTTAAATGGTAGCATATTAAATTGTCAGTATCTTTTTATTAAATGATCAGTATTGTTTTTTTTATAAATTGCCAGTATTATATTATATAATTCATCAATAAGTTAATTTATTGGTAAGCAAAAAAATAAAGGATATTCAATATTTATTTAATTTTTGGTAACTATTTATTTAATTAACTATCAGTATAATACATGGTCATTATTTAGTAAAAATATTATTTTAAAAATAAAAATAATTTTAACTAAGTTTTTATTAACTAATCAACCAACAATGTCTTTGAAGGCTTATGTGGTCTACTGTGTTTGCGTTTTTCATTAATTATATCATCTTAGGCTTTTGGTGGTGGTTAAACATATTTGAAAAGAATTACTTTTCCCATTATAAGTTTGCAAATATATTTCTTGAAAAAACTAGGGCATGTACAACGAATTTCCTGTCATTTGCTAGCCTCTTTTGGTAAGTCAACAATCTATACTGCAAACGCTTTTTATGAATTTATCAGAATTTTTTGAATTCATTCCTTTAGTATTCTGAATTTATTAATCTGTAAGTTTATATTCACTTTTCGAAGGATTTTAAAATGCAATATTATTTTATAGCTCTTTTGATGTTACGATCTTGTTACTCTTTGTCTATTTAAAACCACTTGTTCATTCTATTTAAATTGTGTATGTTGTATTTTTGTAGCTCTTCAGTCCATTGACATAATGATTACTCCATTTATGTACTGATTCTAAACACAAAGTCAAAAAAATCTTGTAATATGTAATCATTCTCTTAATGTGTCCCCCTTTTTATTTCTAAATTAAATGACTCTAAACAATTGTTTGTAGATGATGTTTTCTGTTATGCACTTTCATAAACCACATTTCATTTTTATAATAAATAAACTGTTTTTGTTTTTTTAGTCTATTTTGAAATACATAATTCCATAAAACAGTTTTTTGACAATTGACCTCTATCATATCTTTATATTCATCATCAACTAAATTTAAATGTTTATTAACCATGCTTTACATATGCGCAAAAATATTATTAGTGTCTGATTTTCGCCTAATACATTTACATAAGCATTGCGAATAGCTCATGAAGCATCGGATACAAAAAATCTGGTTGGTTTGTTTTATTTAATTAAATGTGTCCATTATTTATTATACTGACAGTTTAAAATAAATACAGACCATTTAAAAAAATACTGATTTTTTTATTTATAAAATACTGACCATTTAAAAAAAATACTTACAATTAAAACACAAGCCTTAAATAATTAGTAAAATCGATTAGTAAAACTTTATATTTCTAATTTATTACCAAGTTATGAGTTATTTTAAAATATAACAAGTGATTAACATTTTAGATAAACTGAAAAATTTTCAGCAATATCAACTGAGCAATATTTTATTCCAAAGTCCCTAGACACACTCAAAAGTCACTGGACAGATTAAATAAAACCTTTAAAAATGATAATAATTCTTTGAAACTAATAAAAAATGTATTTATATTAACGAGCAATAATCATAATTTTTGTTTAAATATCACATTTACCATGCTTTATAGTAATTTGAAATTGTATAATTTATAGAAGAGAATTATTACAAACTACGAAGGCAATAGTTTAAAATCTTCATGAAAAAAACTTATCAGTAAGAAAAATTGTTGAGATGCTCCAAATTCATAAATCTTCAGTCTCTGGTAACATAAAAAAAAACAAAATCGAAAAATAAGACTAAAAAAATCGGAAGAACAGGAAGGCCAAAAATTACAGACTCCAGAGATGACATGCAGTTAGTCAAAATAAGCAAGAAAAATAGGTTTAAATCTTCAGAAATAAAAAGTGTTTTGATTTGAAAAATAAAAAAGAACGTGTCTAATAGTACATGTAACAGTCTATACACGGATGTTTCAAATCTTAAAAAATTTGCTTCCAAATCTAGAGCCGCGTAAAATCTTAGTTTATTTTGAAAGAGCTTGTATGAATACTGCTCGTGCTGCATTTTCTTATGCAGAAGTAAAAGGATGATATTTTCATCTGTCAGAGTTTGGTTCCAAAAGTTAACTCTGTTTGACTTAAAAGAGAGTTCGACATTGATACGGATGTTAAGGAACTCATTATGTCAAAGGCTGCATTATCTTTTGTTCCAGTTAATGATGTTGTTGTTTTTAACAAAACAACTTTTTTTAAATGTTTTTACTAAAATGAATCGATAACAACATTTAAGTCATTTTCATTATTTTTTATAATTATTTAAAATATTTTTCTATGATTTTTATTATTTTTTGTGATTATTTATTATTATTATTTACAAAAATGTTTTTTTGTAAGAATTAATTAAAATCGAATTATTTAATTTTTATTATTATTTTTTTTAGTTATACAAAAATATTTTTAAAAGTCCGGTGCGGAAAGGTCCTGTGCAAAAATGTCCAGTCACAGACAAAGCGCATCCTGCAGCTTTTGTCCATGAAGCACGAGATAGTTAGCCATCTCCACCAAGCAGCCATGATTTGAATCCGTTGGACTAGTACTGCATGGACATCATTGAACGACAATAAAATAAACGTTCACACTACACTTTCAATTTGCTCCAAGTTATCATTAGAGACAGCTTCTGAAATATTTATCAATATTAACTGGTCCGAGTCCGCAGTCTCTTAGTTATATCATTTGATGCTGTAATTGCAACAGAGGAATAATCATTCATCGAGTAAGGAGTACTGTGTTTAACAATGTATTAACTATAATAATGGTAGTAACTGTATTAACTGTTCTACAAGTATGAAAAATAATAGTTTTGATTTCTGCTAAGTGTAAAGATTACTTTTTAAATTTTAGGTAATTTTAGTCTTAGTTTAAACGAAACACATTGTACTTATGGTCACCCCTGTATAAATATAAAACTTGGAAAAAATATCCTAAATTAAATAAATGTTTCTTTAGGATTTTGAGGGTTTTCATATGACACAATAAAATACAAAGTCTCTGCTACAGATTAATAATTTTAATCAACATTACAAACAAATGAAGATATTATTTAACATTTAATTTATTATTAATAAAAATGATTCTATTATAAAAACACTGAAAATATTTTTATTAAATTATAAATATTCATATTATACATTTTTATATAGTATATCTATAACTTTACTATGAAATTTGACTATTTAAAGGAAAAGGTGTACATAGAAAAAAATTTAGCAGTTAGACATCACATTTGTCATATAATGAATATATTCATTAAATTATTTCTTTCAAAAATAGTAAATATTTTTGAAGTACTTTTGTTCATATAAAATATTATTATAATTATCTGAGATTTAAATCTCATTTAGGAATATATATTGGAGTTCTGTATGATTTGTCAATTATTTGTTTTAAGTCAACAGAAACTAAAAGTACATATGGTAAAAAATGTTTTTCTTTTAAATAATTTTATTGAAATCCATGAAATTATTTTATTTATTTAATTAACGTTTCGGTATTTATATATTCATCACATAGAAAAGCATAAAAATATTATTATATAGTGACCATTATTATAAAATGTACTTAAATTTTGAATCGTAATTATATATTATATATGCATTAAAAATATTATTATCTATAAATGAAAATTTCATTTAACAATTGTTGGCTGGTCATAATTCTCAGTCTAAAATTTATAAGTAGACATTTTTCAAATTTTTATTTAATAACGACAAAATAACATATTTTTAAGTAAGTTTTTTAATAAATTTCTGATGAACACTTTTCATTTTTTCTCTCACTAGCTATTTAAAAATTATTGGGAGAGAGTGACATGTGAAGCGTTATATATTAGATCTTTGGATCCTAAAATTAACGTTCAAACTGCACTCTCTACAACTTTGAGAGTTTTTAAATGATGTACTGATTACGCATTGATTACATAATCATTAACTGCACTATATAAGTAAATTTCGTTTGAAAAATCATTTGTTCTGACGATGACGGTTAAACCGTCGAAATTAATAAATATTTTTAATTGGCTTTCAAGTTTTGAATTTGCAAATAATGATAAAAATCTATTAAAAATCAATTAAAAAATCAGTTACTCTTATCAAATGTGCAAAATTATAATGATTTTTAATAATTAATTGTTTTAATTGTTTTGCTATCATTAATGATATGAAGAGTAAAGAACTACTAAATTCAATTATTTTATAAAATTGATTCTATTTCTTCTTCTAAAGGTTTATATAATAATTATCGTTTTAGTGTTTCAATAATTAATTTATTTGTAACTTAATTTTTTACTAGAATACCTATATCATATAATCAAAGCTATAATTTAATAAATTCAAGATACCTGCATCCATTCTTCTTCTCTATTTTCAGTTTTCACATCCTCAACAGGAGCTTGAAGAACAGAAAGAAACTGGAATAATAGATTGGTGTTAAAATAATTAATTTTTCATTTTTAATGCATTTTAAATTATTACTTTCGTTCCATTTAAGTATAATATAATTTCTTTTATAAAAATTAAATATTATTTAGGTTAAACATAAATATTTACATTAATTATAATTTTTTATTTTATTATTTATGATATTAAGGCTTTTGATTATCCCTAACGCAATTTCCTCCAAATTCAATATATTATCAGCCAAATATCTAAACTCTATCTCCAAATAAAACAACCTTCCAGATCTGATTTTTTGTTCTCAAATACATTCCTTGAATCAGTTGCAATCACTACTCATGGTCCTGTGAATGCTACCACGTAGTTAAAATTACAATTACTACTAGATAAACTGTTAAATTTTCTAAAAAAACATATTTTTATTCTTTATGACTTTCCCAATTGTCCACTAAAAGAACGTCAAAATTAAGAATAAATCTTTAACATATACTTAGAGAAACTCGTTCTACACTCAAATTAACCTTTTCTAGTATTTTATACTGAAAATTATCCTCAATGGATATATGTATAAATATAAAGAATTGATATTGATACTAATTTGATGTAACTTCTTTAGCTAAAACTTTTCGTATAATTTCTTGATTTGAAATTTATTTAATAAATTAATTAAAAATCAGTTAGACTTGATTACTTTTCTTCATTATTTTCTTTCAATCAATGAAAGAAAGTTATTTGGAAGTATCTGAATGATTTTATTTTTTTGAATTTTAATTAACGTAATGAAGCTTTATAATTTTCAAAGTAAAGATTCTTTCATTCATTTTTTTCTTTTTTCTTTCTTTCACTTAATTTACCGTCAAATAAAAAGGAAAGCTGATGAAAAATATTTTTAAAAAATGCTTTCTAGAATATAAAATATTTTTTTCTGATATTTTATTCTATAATATGAAGTATAAGAATTCGATCAATAAATCATTTAATTACTTATTTTTGAAAAAGAAAATTTTAAAAATATTAAAAAATGAATTTAAACTATTTTATATAAAAAAATTCTAAGAAATGTATACTGTGTTTTGTCCTGAATAAGACCGAGTCTTATAATAAGTGTTACTACAAAAAAACACTAGTGTTTATTATTAATAATTGTTTATCAATATTTCAAAATTAAGCTATAATACGATTTAACTTAATTATTTTTAAATTAAAATAATTAAGAATTCTATAATTAATTTTAAATATATTTTTCTATTTAATAAATTTATATTTACATTTAATAAATATTGTTTGGCCTATACAATATAAAAATACAATTTTAATATTGATCTTATAAATTAGTAAAATAATCCAAAATAAGATAATGAATAGAAAATACAATAAACACAGCAAAGAAATCATCAAAACACAGATTGAGATCACTGTGAAGACATTGAATGAAATAAAAAGGAGATTTGGTCTAGTGTAGAAATCCATTGGTAAAATAAAAGTGGCGTTTTGGCCTGTGCAACATATTTTAAAGAATTATTTAAAAACCTAGATTTATGGCAACAATATGACGAACGATTTTTGTACAACTTTATAATTATAAACGAAACTCTACTTAGTCTCTATCTACCACTGAGCAAGAGTGAATCATCAGAATTGATGTTTTTACATGAGAAAATGTTACTGCATTGTAGATTTTTCATATTTACAGTGTTTTGAGACAGCCATGTCATCAAAAACTTCCTTTTGCCAACAAACAGTCAAATTGAAAAGCGCCTACTATTCTTTTATTTTTGAAATCCGATTGCTGCGTAGAAAACCAAAAGGATTCCTATTTTGAATGCTTCAAAACAATATAAAATTATGTAGGCTTCCATAATGTCTCTTAACCTCTCTACAGTCATACCTCACGTTGAAATTTAGTTACTCCGATCTATAAACGAGATAATTTAAAGGAAATTATTTAATTTGCCCGAAAAGATTGAGAACCAATGTCATAATTTTCACAGAACTGTATCGCCAAAGATGACACTTAAATTGAAAAGTAAAAGTTATTGAAAAATCTGATATGTGGATCAAATAACTGATTACATTTGAAATAAAAATGAATAAAAACTTTTAAAGAACATTTGTTTCAGTGTTACTAGAAATAAAATAAGTACTGATTTAAATATTAGAGCTGAGTTAGAACGCGAAAGAATTTATATAAATTTAATCATGAGTCTGTCAGAATTAATAAGTTTGTGTATTAATAAGTTATATATCGCACACAGAAATATGAAGTAGCAATTACTGGACTAAATTACATTATCAGGAATCATCAGATTGTCGAGTTGTGTAAATTGCAATTTGAAAAAAATGCAAATTTTTAAACGAATGCTAAAACAAATTTGTTAATATGGATTTTAAAATATTATCTAAATTTAAGTTAAATTAGTTTGTTTTTTTTCATTTTACAATTTTTAATTTTAATAAATAATCATTGATCATACAATTGTATTTTTTGTGGCATTTCGTGGGCTTTTCATTTTTTCGCGGAATTGTCGTGTCTCTGCTCATGATCCATTGCTACTAGAAATACTAGCCTTCAACCCTCTTTTGGTTCGTGTAATTATTTTGTCAAGTAACGCTTGTTAGCTCTAATAGTATTTTGATGAAAGTAACACAATCTTTACTAATCATCTCAACAGTGATCTCTGGGTGCAAGGCCAAATTGAACGCACCTCCACGCGGTATACCTGAGAAACTGGAGCTCTCTTCTCTAGGCTAAAGCGTCGTGAGTTGAGCCATTTGCTGTTTGAAAGGTCGGCAGTCGATATTGGACTAGCAAATCAATATTTTGAAGGCCCAGCTTCAAAAACTGAGTGTAAGGCTGTAAAAAGTGTCGCGTGGTCGATTGCATCGAAATAATCCAAGGTTTCTAATCTTGTTGAGGGGTGTTGTGAGGGCGGTTTGCAGGTAGAGCTTCGGAATGTAAATCCCCCCATGGTTGAGTACCTTTTGAAGCCATAAGCGTCTCAGACTTCCTAAAAAGTCTCAGGCTTAATACCTTATAGGATGAGAGGATCACTTAGCATCTCAAACCTTTAACTTTTTATAACTAAAAATTTTTTGAAATTGAAAACCTAACAGTACAAAAGATCGTACAATATTTAAAATGTTCAATTTACAAGTTCTTTTTATTTACATGTCAAATAAAATTTCATAACTTAATTTACTTCAATTATATTTTTAACTATGAAAAATTCGTATTTCACATGTTTTATATTAATTTTCGTAAAAAAGTTACTTGTTTTTGAATTTTGCATTATAAATATTAAAAAAAATCTTTTCATTATTAATGTTGTATTGAATTTTAGTAATATGTATTTATTTTGAAAAGCAGTTCAATTTACTTTATGCCGATCCAATTTTTCAATTACTTCTAGATTAAGCATTGCAGAAATGCCTCCGTGACATACGAGAATGGAATTATCAATTATCGTAAGCAATGGTAACCAGCTAAAAATATCGGCAAAAAACCTGACTATTTTGTTGGCATATGACTACAAACAAATGATTAATAAATTAAAATTCACAAATAATCGTTTTTATAATATAAAAATATATTATTAAAAAATATCTTTCAGAAAATGAACTGATAGAACCCGTGAGATTATTTGCTATCGCATCCTTTTACGTAAAGAAAATTTGTTAAAATTAAATTTTAAAATGAAATATTTGTTGTTTTTTCAGCAATTAAAATATCTTGTTCTACTGTTATAAATCTTTAATGTCAATAGTAATTAAAAGTAATTTTAATACTGTCTATAGAACTAAAACTTTTCTTATTAAAGAAAATAGTTAAATATAGTAAATAATTTCAAATAATTAAACTTTATATATTTTAGATTACGAAGCGTCTTTAGCCTTCGGATCTTGGAAAGGTAATTGAAAAAGAATGTTATGGAAGAAAAACAGAACCTTTCAGAATGCTCAGTGTCTTTGATTAACAATGATGTTTATATTGTTTATTTTTTGTGTGAATTAAATCATAAATGTATTTTTTTATAAAAAGTGTTATCCTTGACATTTTTGTTTAACTGAGTTATTGTTTGGACTGAGTTTTGAAAATTTCGTTAATAAAAAGTGAAGAGGGACAAAGACACTCAAGGACTGACTACCGAGGGTCTGGCGATCTCTCTAGCTTTGTGCAAATATGCACAAATTAATCGTTTAATCAATGTCAAGAACGATACAATCACTTTAAGTGAATTAATAAATAGTCTTGCTATTGATTATTTCTGTTTATTGTTATGGGGGTAAAGCAAACCTCAATTCAATCTAAAATGAGTGTGGTTTATTCGAAATTTTTGAGGAATTTAAAGACGACATGAACAACTGACTTCATTAATAAATATAGATTTTATAATGTGAGATCGATGTATGGGACACCGAGGCAGTCGTTGCTTCGATTGAATCGATTCACCTTATCGATTGAATATCGGCAGGAACAACAATCTCGATTGATCATTGTCGTGATTTTTTACTCTGCAATAGAGCAAGACAAATATCCAAATTGACCAATACCAGAGGAATTGATATTTATATAAATAAGAAGGTGCACAGTCCCAGAGATATCTAGAAAACGCAGTATATTTATAAAAATTACAAAAATCTCATTCCCATTAGAGTCTTGTATTAATTAGATAATATGAAATGAGTTCAAACAGTCACTGTTATCCATAAATAAAAAAAGTTAAAAGTTTTTATATTAGGTTGTTCGGAAAGTTCGTAGCGTTTTTAATGGGAGTTTGTAGTTTTTAAAAGCTGACAGGCGTATTTAGTCACTATAGTATTCTCTGTTGCTCTGTTCCGCCTTTCATAATCTCTGCTCAAGACTCATTATTCCTCTCGTAAAAGCATTAATTTTTGCTTGCAAAAAACCATCCAGGTACTTCTGAATTATTTTAATTTATTTCTAGTAAAATAGTTTTGAAGAGACTTGAAAAGGTAATAATCCGAAGAAGCAAAATCCGGAGAATAAGGAATATGCAATTTAATATCTTCGATTTAAGGTCCAATAATTTTTTTGAGTCTGCAAAGATGTGTGCGCCTTGCGTTGTCATAATGAAAGACAAATCCTTTTCTATTGGCAAATTCTGGGCGTTTCAGGTATATTGCTGCATCTAATTTTGATATTTGTTGGCAATATTTGTCAAAATTACTTGTTTCTTTGTTGGGAAGTAATTCAAAATAAATGATTCCCTTCCAATCCCAGCATATGTTACAAAACCTTTATTGAATGAAGATCATGCTTTGCTGATGTTAGTGGCTTCTTACTGCTTTCTCCCTAAAATCTTCACTGTAAGTTATCGTACAATATTCTTTCTTTCATCTCTTGTTATCAGTCGCTTGGCTTGATTTTATTTCTTTTTATCAAAGATTTGCAGGCAAAGCACGCTTCAACGTAATGTGCTCTTGAATATCTTATATATTTTTATATTATATATTTTATGTTATATATTATATATTTTTATATTATATATTTTATATGTTATATTTTATATGTTATATGTTATATATTTTGATATTATACATTTTATATGTTATATTTTATATGTTATATATTTTTATATTATATATTTTATATGCTATATGTTATATATTTTATATTATATATTTTATATGTTATATTTTAAATGTTACATAAAACCAAAGTTGTTTTATACAAGGTTATGAATAAAGATAGGTATAAGACAAGTATTTTCAACAAACATTTATTAACATATGTACAATATTTACAAGTATATCATTCACAAAAGATAATATCCATGAGCTAATGTACTTACTCCATCTGACAAAATATGTCGTTTATCGTCGAAGTAGTCTTTTCTTCTGCATTATGGTGTTCTCTTGATTAAGTCCTTCGAATTTTATAATATTATAAACAAATTATAAAATTATTATAAACAAATTATTAAATTATAAATATTATAAACAAACCAATTCGAAAAAGAATATATTGAAAAAAAAATATGTCCAAGATGATTCAAGAGAAAATGTCTACGAAAATTCAACAATGTCCTTTATACAGATGTTGTATGGAAAATTTTCATAGTCCGCGAAATTGTCATGATACAATGAAGCGTTACTATGTTTATACTTTCAACAGATGTGAGTATTACATTTGNNNAGTGTGTCAAAATGCAAGTAGTGGTGACTATCATCAATTTTATGAATGTCACAAGGACCATTTGTGTGACTTTTCAAACAAGTTTAAGAAGACTATTTTCCAATCATCAGCAATTGAGAAGAACTGTTCAAATAAAGTAAAAGTTTCTTTAAAACATGTAAATTTTACAAATTTTTCAATGCAGATACCTGTTTCAAATATAGTCAAGCCAACCAAGGCAGCTAAGACAGCCGATGCAGCCAAGGCAGTCAAGACTTCAAATATTCCATCAAGACGTGTAAATGATACAAATATAATAAATATTCCACCAAAAAGCTCAAGACAGAGACCAATTTATAAAGCTTCATTGAATAAGAAGGTGCAGCAAAGTTACAAGTCTCCCTGAATTTCTGGAATATTCCAAGAAGGAAACCATGGAGATTCTACAAGACAACATGGTTGATTTCAAGGCTATCAAAGTCAATCTTAAATTGGAGGCAACATTCACCAATGTTGATGATGAATTATCATATAGAGCCTTCAAGACCAAAAATAGACCAATATTGGAATCTGATGATATTACGGACTGGCTTAAGGAAGAACATACCAAGATAATGAAGGAAGCTGATGAAAGCAAGGAGAAGAAAAGTGGATGGACTCTGGCATTTGTAAATCAGTTGATAATTCATGTTCATAAATACTCACCAATGAGAGGCAGCTCCTGCATACCGCTTCCTGAATGGATAGTTAAGAAAGGAGCATGCATCAATGTTCATAATGACGACAACATATGCTTCAAATATGCCATGTTGTCAAAATTCGTGGAGGATCAACAAAGTGCAAAACGAGTATCAAAATACGACAACCTGCAGCACACATATGACTTCAGTTTTATTAGATTCCCACCGAGCCTGGATGAAGTCAATAAATTTGGAAACCACAACAATGTTTCAATCAATATCTTTGGATTGGAGAATGAAAAATTTTATCCCTTACTTGTGTGTAAAGAAGAATTAGA
>MQRK01194850.1:6174-18326 GCA_001938485.1 Girardia tigrina | reverse complement strand
ATATATATATATATATATATATATATATATATATATAATGCTTTTTATAAAAGATATGAATTAAATAATTTAAAAATTTGATGTGTTCATTTTTTAAAATAAAATGATCATTTCATTGTTGATTCATCGAGTCATATTTTGTGCTGCATGACAGTATGTGAATAAATCGATTTAAAAAGAAACAATTATTCTGATTATAGTTCAATATTGATTTGATTCTGAAAACGATTCAATTTAACACGATTTAAAAGTATCAATATTACCGAATTTGTTTAATTACCGAAATCATAAAACATTAAAAAAATAGTTAAATAAAATATTTTTTTCAAAATTCAATTTAGTGTGAAAATTAGTTGCCTAATTTGGGAATTTGGCATTACACATACATATCTATATTATAGGCAATTATTATTCTTAAATTATTCCTAAAAATCTTGATTAAACTTGATTAAATCTTGATTAAACGAAATAGAAATTTAATTTTTTCAAAATTTGTCAGATATTTAGTTTAAATTTTTTTAATCTTTTTTTTATTAGTTGCCATTCATTGTTTCTTTTCAAATGTTTTAAACAGTCTTTTATATTGTTAATATTATTATTAAATTTTCAATTCAATATTTTTCGTATTGTCAAATAACAAAAAATAACTGAAATAAAGACTTTATTTCACGATGATAATTTTGCATTCATAATTTAAATAATGCTTTAACATTTGCCAATTAAAACAATAACATTAAGTATAATTATATATACGACAATCACTCTCAGAGAAAGATGTCATAATTGCTTTCACAAACATTGTTTTTAAGGTAAGCTAATATTTTTGTATTTCATTTGGCACGATGAAGACTTTCATTAGGTTCAATACTGTCCGTATCAGTAACATCTTCTGTTTTGTCATCTCTATCAGTGGGAGTCGAGAACTCCACGCCATTGCTCGAATTTGTTGTCAGTTGATATCTACCGGAGCCAGAGATATGTGACATGATGAAACTATAACTTGATGTCCCGTAGTCAAGATTTGTACTTTTATGTGCTAGTCTGAGGATTTCTAATAAGGTAACTTTTCCACCTGTAATTCAATTATCGATGATCAAAGATAATTCTTGTAATACATCGGTACTTCCGGATTGGCCCTTGTCGGTAGGTTTCCTGTTGAAAGTCCACGAGTATCTTGTTTAGTTCAGTGGGGTGGCTTCCAGTGAACCGACTCAGGAAATTGAGGAAATTGTTATTCTGGTTTTTCATGACAATTGCCCGTGACGGAAGTGTTCTGATGTTTGCAAGAGCGAGGGGAAGTTTTTTGTCCCATTGAGAAATTTTTTTACATTCGTGACCAACGAGGCTGAATTGTTTTCAAGATTTTACCGTTATATCGTTCGTACTGGCCGTTGTACAATGGATGAAATGGTGTAGTGCGTGTTTTTCGGACATACTTGTGGTTCAGGAACGTGGTAAATTGGCGACTTTAGAATTGTCTTCCTCTATCGCTATGTACATAACTAAGAAGTCACATTATTGTGAAAAGTGAGTTTAGACAGGTAATAGCGCTTGTTCGATAATGGTGAACGAATGGGAAAGGCAAATGAGTATCGTGAATATAATTCAATTATCGTAAATATATGTTAGTATCCTGTCCTGGTTGTCGGAAGTTGGCCTTTGAAGTCTTTTGAAATTCTTTGCCAGGGTTTAGTTGATTGTATTAAGGTTGTTTACGGTATTTTGGTAAAGTGAGGTTAAAATCCCAGGATCTCTGGAATTGCCGGGATTCAGATTATATTTTGATAAGTTTATTTTTACAATAAAAAACAAACAAATAATATAAAAATATTCAATCGAAAAATAATAAATTTATAATTAAATAATAATCAAATAAATAACATTTATTTGTGACACAAGAATCATAATCGCGAAAGATTTAAGCGTAAAAAAGATAATTTTTCAAGAGTGTTATCATTCAAATTGGAGCGGATCTTATTGCATAGGTATCCAGTTGAAGACAAGACTTCCCGATTCCACAGACGTAGGAGGAATTGTCAGTAAATATTGAAATACACTCTCTAAAGGGGGCCCTCGTTTGCCTGACTGGAAAGCAATATTAATCTCATAATTAAGCAAACTTGAATAGGATGCCGGCTCTGTTGTAGGTATTGTAATTGAATTTGAAAAGACTGTCGCAAAAACCTCTTGTAGTCTGTACTCCATTGTAAGATGCTCATTCGATGGTGATGACTCATTTCGTTCTTTTAGACTTCAAGGAATATGAGTATTCACTTCCAAACTTTGTATTTCACCATTTTCTTCTTGCAATGGCTTAAGACGCATCAGTTTTTTATGCGAAAATCTTTTACCATCTTCTTTTTTGCTAAGTGTACTTGCGGTTTGTGCAGATATTGAAGGACAACTGATGCTTCATTGTACCGCTCTTCTAAAATTCACTTGTGAAGAAATTCGAGAAGCTCTTCGCTAAGAAAATGAGATTGTGCTTGCAGCTTACGTTGAAGAAAATTTATTGTGGCTTCTGCAATCAAAAGTGTAGCGTCGCTTCTGTAGATAGCTGCCACGGCTATCTAAAATGGTTTCAGTGCAGAAAAGATTTTCTTCATGATTTCAAAATCTTAAGCAGTCAAAAGGACGCTCGAATTCACATCAATCAGAGCTTTTTGAACAGGTGACTTTATAATTAGCTTCTTCTTTGCATAAAGTACATACAAACAGCAAGATGAAGACCGTGTGCGTAATACAGCTGTTACAGTGGACCAATAATGTGACCCAATTTCATCATCATTGCACATCCATCATTTGTCACACATAATATCAGTTTCAAAATGGATTCTGAACTCCAAAACTTTGAACTTATAAAATTCTTACATCTTTCAGATGAAAATACTTCACATATTCGAGCCAAGGCAAGATTCTATACTTTGTTTCGACTATGAATATTTATGTTAAAGTAGCGCTTGTTTCTGATTGATGTCTATTCATCCATCGTAAGGTTGAAAAGTTCACCTATTTCTTTCTCCATTTGGAGCTCACGAACGACGTTTTCTCGAAATATTTCCACATATCCACATACTTTATTCTTAATAGTCTCTGAAGAGTGAGGCATTTTATGCCCGATTACTTTGAGGCACTTGCGCAGATCCACTGAAGTGAAGAAAACCGAAAATGTGTTGGGTATTTATTTATTTTCATTTAAAATTCTCAGGTTGTTTGCTACATACCTTTTAATTCAGTAATTCTCTGTTTCCAAATAAATCAGATGGTTCTTTCAACAATTTCTCAATGTCTTAACTTTCAATTAAATGAAATTACTGACTTTGAAACCAAAATTGATTAATATTAAAAGTAAAGCAATTATCTTATCAAGTTGTGATCGTAATAAGATTTTTCAAATAAATTTGAAGAAATTGAAAAACAACAATTTATTTATTGACTGAATTGAGATACAATGCAACACTGATTTGAGATGAGAATTTGACAAACTTCTGCGTTCGACACAAAATATTTGATACTACACTCTTAATTATTATTTATTTTTTTAATAAAATTATTATTTTCTTCCTGAATTATTACAAACTAGGGTGAACTCGTTTCGCCAGGTCTGGCGAATTTTAAACGAATTACTTTAATCATCGGGAACTTCACACAGACAGAAACCATAATTCTATTGTAGTATTAATTAATTCTTAAAAGTTGTCACTCTGTTATTATATGTTAAATTTATCAATCTTAATCTATTAAAACTGAATTGGAAAATATCAAATGGTTTTAAGGAATGTACTTCAAATTCGATACATAACTGAAAAAACATATTTTACACCATAATTGGAACATATTTCAAAATGAATAATTATTAAAAAAAGACAATTAGCCAATAATAAATCAAAGAAGTGATAAAATTATAATTGTGAATAATTTGTTAAAATAAACTAAAATTAATTAAGTAGATTACAAATGATAGTCTAAATATTTATTGATGTTATTATATTATTATCAAATATTTCTTTTAACTTACAGATTTTATTATCGTTCCAAACAATATTATCATGTAAAAGAACAGTGAAATGTTTGCCAGTACTTCTAAATTTCCCTTTATTGTTTTTTCGCTTATCTATCTAGATTGATTTTGATGATATTCACCTTTATTCAGATAATTAAAATATTATAAATTTGGTTGGATGTATTAGAGGAATGAAAATTTAGCTATTGAGAGATATCAAAAGGATACGGATTGATTAAACGCATCAAATGATTATTGTTACTCTATAGATAGGGGACATATAATTAAAAGTCTATTGGATAGATTTATTTTCGATATTAATGAGGAAAATAGATGTTTGAAGTAAAATGATTTAATGAAACTCGAAATCTAGAAGGAGTAAAATATATATATTCCAGTTATCAATCTGAAAAATCTAGATTGATCTACATAGAAATGTTAAGCTTCCTGAAATGTCAATTGAAAGTGTTCATTTAGTTTAAATTATACAGCGAAATCAACAATTTTTAATAGATCAATACAAAGAAATTGCATTTACTTTAGTTATAAATGAAAATAATATTCACGCATGAGTTTTAACATTTGCAGGGTATTTTATTGAAACTTCTGTTATTGTTACAAGATTGAAGAATGTCAATTTTATTATTGGATTGTTATCTGTTTTCTCAGATTGCCATTTATCTGTAATAACTTTTAGACATTCTTCTTTGTTACTTGTGACATCGATTTTTTCGACATAGTCTCTTGGTGAAATCAGGACTGATTTTTCATTGAAACTTAAAATTTTTCGATTAAATTTATCATCACATAAGTTGAATTAGTTAGAAAATTGAGATACATGAAAAAGAAAAATATACAACCTGAAATTTTTGTAGTTTTAATTGTGGTAGTGGAAAGAGTAGAAGTTCCTGGATTGAGGATTCTGTTGTCGTCCTTGTTATAGTTGATGTAGAAGATATGGTGGTAGTTGTTTTTGCTGTGGAAGATCCAGAGGTTGTCGTTCCTTCAGTTGCTATTGTTCCTTGAGAGGTTGTACTTCCTGTAGTGATCGAACCTTGAGTTGATATTGTTCCTTGAGATGTTGTAATTCCTGAGGTTCTGGATGATGAACTGGTTCGGTAGTAGTTGTAGGTGCTGATGTTGTCTTACTTTCAGTTAATGTTGTTTCTGTGGTAGCTGTTGTTCCTAAAGTTGTGGATGACGAACTGAATAAGCAAACTTACTCTCTTTTTTTAAATTATGTGGGTATTCATACCCAAAATTATATAATAATATTAAAAAATATGTATTATTTTTTAACTGGCACCTATAGGCCCATTAATCTTTGATATCGCAAGACATATTACCCTTATCTAGGTGCACTGTCAGACTGCTGTGCTGATTATTTTGCCCACTTCAGTTTTGTTCCAAACTCAACTTGGGCGAGAGGCAAGTGAATTGGCATAGCCAACTAACACTCCCCCAGGTAGAGTTTCACTTAGGATTTATTCATTATTTAATTTTTACCTGTAAGAATTAAAAATATTTTTTTAAATGAAAATTATAAAAAAATTAATTATTTTTTCCTACAGTACTTTGATTTTATATATTTATTCTTTAAAATATTTTATATAAAGTATTATTTTTTATAAATATTTTATTACTTAAACATATTAATTCAAAAATTCAATTTTACTTATGTTATTTAAATTGCGATGGTCAAGAAGTTTTCTTTATTTAAATTAGATGGAATCTGGAGTCATTTTCTAAGAGATGAATCTGAATAAAATTCACTGTGTATTGCGTGAAAACGCGTTTTGAAATGCAATGGTGGATCAAAGAAAGGGTCGCATGTACACATCATGTAATTTTAACTTTGAAAAGAAAAATCGAAGCTAAGGCTTGTACTCAGATACCAATAAAAACACCAATAAGATGTCAATTCTTAATCATTTCTCGTCTGCCTCGTGCGATTAATCTACTGATGTAATAAATTAATCTACTGCTCGTAAGAATGGTAGCTCTAGATAAATTGATAAAAGTAAAATAGTTATTTTTTTATAAAATTGTAAAAAAAAGAAAGAAAATTTAATTATTAAATGGTAAATAAAATAAAATTTCTTTTTGCTTGCACATCCTGAAATAAAGGGGTTAAAAAATAAAAATAAAAACAAAAATATAAATGACGCTAAATCGTGACGGCTAAGATTTCGTGTGGAGGTAATTTATTGTCCGAGGTTTGATTATAAATACTGTCTATTGTGTTGTTGATAGATTCTCAACCAGAACTACAGCGATGACGTCGATTTGCTCCTTTTGTGATATAGTGCGAAGCTATGATATGTGTCGTGTTCCACTCTCTAAACAACATTTTCGTGGACTCTGAGCCCCCATCCGTTTTTTGAGTTCAACAGCAACTCCGAAATATATTTTACACTTCTCTGTATCAACACTTGATCACGTATGGGGAACAGACGCATCCCCTCCGCGCACATCAACAAGTTGTGTATGCTTCGGAGCGCCTTCGGGTTTTAACCAGTAACGAGTATGGCCCGACTGGTGGTCTCAGTTTCCGAGGGGTTGATATTATTTTTTTATGATTATTTGAAAGAATTTATCTTTGATTACGTTGGACGAAGAGAGCCCCAAGGAAATAAGCGTCGATCGGAATACGTACCCCTATGCATACTGTGGCCTATCTGTGCCCTCTCTAAAAGGTTCTTCGTACTATTCATATTGTATTCTTATTTCGTATTTACCTTTATATTATTTTACATTTATATTATACTTATTAAATTATATTTGACGAGTTTTACGTTTACGCTTAACCAATTCTTGTTAATTATTTGTCCTGTCAACTATTTACACGAATTCTGATTCTCAATCAACGGGACGGCTACTCGCAGCATATTCAATTAACTACCTTTATCTTTAATTGTATTTGAAATTAATAAATTATTTCCACTTCAAGGTACTTCATGTTGTTATAATTCGGTTTATACTTTCAAATAAATAATCAGTAGCAAAGGAAAAAGGAAATCGTCAAATATTATTTTATTACGTCAAACACATTCTCCAGTTTTCATAACGTTATACAACATTACCTTGGAGTAGTATGAAATGAAATAAGGACTAGTATTTCTTTATTTTATTTTTTTCCGATTTGGATTTTCATACTTCAAGGAAGTCGTGGAGAACAGCCGTCCTCTGCCTGCGTCAGCTTAGTTATTGAGTTAACGAAGAGTTTTATTCATGAGGAATTTTCATGTTTGAAATTAAGGATATATGTAACAAGATCTGGCCGATGTCCTACAATAAGTCGTAAAATTGTAATTCATTTGTGGAATCAATCTGTCGATAAAGTTATAAGTTGTCACAATTTGCCGAAAGTAAGATTTTAACAGCATTTTAAAATTTTTAGAAATTACTATAGGAATTGGTCTGCTTCCTTCCTAAATTGTTAATTAATTTTAAAATCTCTATAAAAATATCATGCATTATCTGGAGCTTCAATATTACCACTTTGTGAAAGAAGTAATTTCATAATTGACATTCTATTTTTATGCAATGATCTTCCTTTCCCCTAAATACCTTTCAAATTGAATAAATATTTTCAAAGTTGATACTGAATCTTCAGCTTTAATGGCACAGTTTTGATAGAAGTAATTTTAGAACTTTAATACTATTATAGTGAGAAACATTGTGTATCATTCTCGTATAATCCTGAATATCATTAAATTCCAAAGAAATATTTTGTTTTGAGTTTTACTGGATATTGAGATTCTACACTATAATTTATTGAAACTATCCAGTTCTTAGTCAATAACTGTAAATATTATCTGCAAATTTATTCCGGGATGAACAGGAAATTTTATTAAAAGAAATTCGTTAGAGAAAGGCAATGAAAGGCATTATTAAAGCAGTTCGTGAAGATCGGATTAAAGTTACACGAATAAAATTTTTTTTGTGTATTTTTCAAAATATAATACTCGTAAAATGAATCTTTTATTACATTTAATTTTTTTTAAATTTTATATAAAAAAATTAATCTAATAACATGAACTATTATTTGTATTTAGTACTTATATCTATGTAACTGTTAATTATTTATTTATTTATTTTATTTTTTCATCGAAAATAAGCTAAGAAAAATTACTAATTTCCCTCTTGTAAATATTCTTCCCAAAGTAAAAGACATTTTTTTTGTTTTGCAAAATCAACACAGCTTCGCTAAGTCAAGCAAAAATAAAATCTTAACAGCAATTATTGGGATCGATTGATTTTTAGGTTTTGCACCTATCTAAGTAAATTTTAAACTGAGACTTCAAAATTTTCCATTTGAAGCAAACAAAGTCAAGAAGATTTAGCAGATGGAAATGGTTATTCAACTCCATTTATAAACGATAACCGTGATACAGAATCAACTATAATCTTTTTCGACTACAGCTACAAAACTAAATACTTTCAATTTGTTGTTTTTTTTAAAGAAATCCGTTTTTAAAAGTGGTCACCAAAACTTGAATGTTTGATCGAACCTAAGCAAACTACTAATATTAATCATCATAAAAATGTGAAACAATATAATATGTTTCAGTTTAAAAAAGACAAAAAATGGTTGGTGTATAAATTTGTATGATAAAGATTTTAAAAATTAAAGTTTTGTACGCGATCTTAAAAAAAAATAAAATCTTAAAAGATCTTAAACCTTTCTAAGACAAAATAAAATAAATTAAAAAAAAATAATTGTTGCCTCCCGCTAATAATAAATGAGTAAATTTTTTTAAATGTCAACCATTCAGTGCTGTATTGAAATTTGTTGGAAATATGGGGCGATTAATTCAGGAAATATATAGAAGCAATCCCATGTAAATTTTTCACGGATATTCTTGTCTTCAGATGTGGAGAATCAATATTTATTTCCATAAAGAAACTTGACAAAATCTGTACTTCGAGTAATGATGACTATATTTAAATTAATTATATAAAATAAAAAATTTATATATAAAAAATTAAAAAAAATCGGACTTACATTTTTTTTGTAAAGAAAAATGAAATGTCAAATAAAAATTAATCCATTTATATATATAAACCCAGAGTGGGGACTCGGGGTTTCCCCAAAAGCGCCGATTAAGGTGAGAGTAAAATAAAAAAAATAATAATTAATTAATCAACACGTCTTTGAAGAAGCCGTTCGGGGGATTCGAGGTTTTTCCCCATTAAATTTTGATTTCCCCATTCAGTTGAAATTTTTTGTTAATCAACACGGCTTTGAAGAAGCCGTTCGGGGGGACTCGGGGAGAGCACAGTTTTCCCTGAAAATCTCCACATTAAAGAAAAGAAAGACAAGGAGATTTTTTTAAGGATAAATTATTTTTAAAAGGCGACCTCAAAGTCGCCGTTAATAATAAATTTTTTATTATTTTTTTCTATCTTTCTGATGGATGGTTGGATCTGATAATTTAATTCAAGGGGCTGTTTTTTTTGTTGCTAGATTAAAACTTCTGGATTTAAATCAATTATCGATAGAATCTGATGAGTTATAATGTAAAATAGAAGACTAATTTTAAGGACATTTTTAATTATTTCTAATATTTTGTGATATAAAGGTTAAGTGTTTCAGTATAAAACCTTGGAAAACCCTCAGATAATTCTCATCACGGAAAAAAGGTGATTGTTATCCCGAATTGAGAAAGGTTCATATTGGCAATCTGAGCAAATAGAACATCAGATGTTTGGTTGCACTCCTTCGTATTTTCGAGAAATAAATTAATTATTTTGTCCTAATGAACGGTCAGAAAGTTGCGATTCCCTTCACGATGTTTTGTTTTAACGGTTATAACGTTTTTATTTATTTGGAAAATCTCTTTTGACCTTTATGTCTGAAAGAAATATAGTGATTGCCTTTTCACTCTAATTTAAATATCGAGGACGATATTTCTCCATTAGGGAGAGATTTTTTGGGGTTCCGAAAAATGTAAATTAAATTTTAAAATCTAATAAAAAATTTAAAATAATTGGCTGGTTAAAATTAATAATTTTTTGATTATTATAATAGTTATTTTAATAAAATTTATAAAATATTTGCAAATATTTTGAGATTTGTTTTAGTTATTTAATTTTCAAGGTCAGAAAAAACTAGTATATAAGCAATAGTTATTTCAGTTACAGTAAAACATTTTACCACTCAAAAGAAGAATTAAACAAAATTTGAATTATATGTGCGGTAAACTTGGTTTGTTAATTTTTGTAATATCATTTTTACTAAAGAAATAATAAGAGAAATCTAGTATCCTTAAAGGAGAAGTTAAGTTTTAAATAAATTATATTATTAAGAAAGTATTAGTATCCTGCAAAGGAGAAGTTAAGTTTTAATTAAATCATTCTAGCATCGCTCGAACTAAGAAGTTTTTGTAACTGTTTGGTCGAAGTGTGATCTTTGAATTTTAGCGTACTGATAGAGTTGAATTTATATTTGTACTTCAATTGTTGTTTGCAGAATAAATTATTATTAAAAGGTTTTGTTCATTCTTTATATATTATTGTTGGAAGAAACCTTTTGGTCTTTTGCGAGTCAGATTAAAAAATAAGTTTAAAACTAAATTTAATTGTAATACCCAAAAATATTCAGCCTTATGGTTCCGGTACCTGAAACATATCTAATCAAAATAATCATCAAAAAGTAAAAACACATTAAATATTTATTTATTGACATCGTCGGTACATTTTTTATAATTTCCTTTTTATACAACTCGTCGGTTGTAGTTTTTGAACTTGGCTCGATTTCTTGTAATATACTCTTGCTTCTTCCTCCTGCCTAATTTTATCTTTTTGTTTTCTCGATTTCGCATTCAATTTCTTTTCGTGGTAACTTCGGATTCTTGGACAATTTTCTAATTCGTTGTCAATGTACACTTCTTTTCCGTTTTTGGATAATAAGATAAATGTTCTATTATTCCGAGGTATATCATTCATTCTTGCTAATTTTTCACCTTGCCGATATCTGGAAATATTTTCTCTGATTAATTTGAGTCGTTCTTCTGCTTTATTAATTTTCTTGTTTACTATTTAATCTAAAATATCTTGTATCCTGCGGTTTCCTTTCTCCACACTATAGTGGTAAGTTATTTTTCCATCATTATCAGCTATATTCAAATCTGAATACGCGATTAATGTTTTTATTGCTGTATTAAAGGGTGCTCTATGAAATATTGCCATCATTAGAGCAGTTTGTTCATTTTTGGATTGTGAATTTGCTATCTTCTGATCCCGCGGACAATAATTTCATCACTTTATGAAATTTCCCTCGTTGAATTGCTTCTTGTATTGGAATATTTCCTTGATCATTTTTTGTCAGAAATAAATCAGGTCGATCTATTTTAACTTTTCGAAATAAATCCATATTTTGGATATTCCCTTTTGCATATCGAAATGCGATATTATTATCATCTGTTGTGGTTGTTTGTGCAGGATATTCTCCCTGCGGCGTAACTAGTTCATTGTGATAATTAAAAAACTGTTCGGTTATATCCTCCTTTAGGAATGATTCTGTATTTACAACATTATTCTCGTGTGAAAACATTATATCGTCCTGAGAGTATTTGGAATCAAAATTGATGCAGTCCTAATTCGACTTAAGGGTAAATGTTTTATTGGTTCTGATGATAATTTACTCCGGTTCGCTTCGAGTTGATTTTCAATTTCAATTACGCCAATTTCTGTCTGTGTATTTGATCGTAAATTGTACCTTTTGGTTGGTTCGACCTCTGCTTTTTTGCATCTATTGGCGTGTACTACAATAGGATCGCTGTTTTTATTCTTGAGAATAAATAGATTTGTAGGAGTGACCCTTACTGTTAGGGTTCTGAAAAAATACATGTGAACATTTTTGATAAAATTTTATATAGGAAATTTTTTTTAATAATTCTTTTAGTAAAATTATTAACTTCAAATAAAATAATATTTAGTCTTACAAAACTTGGAATTAAAATTATAAATATTTGTTTTACTTCATCAAAAATTATAAATATTTTACTCTTTGTTTTATCTCATCTATTTTCAAGGCTGAGGAAAATTACTATATAAACAACATCAAATTCAGTTTTAGTTTGCCCAAAAATATTTGCAAGAAATTTTAACTGAAGAGAATTGTTCGTAAGTAGAGTTATTAATA
>MQRK01194847.1:711-16698 GCA_001938485.1 Girardia tigrina | reverse complement strand
ATAAAGTTCTCTTTTTTGTTGAATATATATGTTTCTGTGTATTTCATTAAAAAATATTGTGTTTTATTAAAAATACATGTATAGTGTCCTGGGACTTTTCGGCCACCCTGTATATATCGGACTCCTTACACTGTCATTTAACCGCTGAGGCACGTGTTGCTCTGAAAGCTTCTTTTAGTAAACAATAATTTGAAATTTTTTGAAGATATATTTGTTAGAGCATATTTAAAAATTCAACGTTGTACATGTTTCCATCACAATCTTTGATCACTTCACCAATTTTATTTGTGTTGTAATTTATTTTAATAATTTATTTTATTGAAAGATATTTAATATTGAGACTACTTTACATTTCCCATTTTGGATATTGATTAATGGGTTTTAGTGTCTTATTAGCAATGATTCAAAATACAATTATTTTTCATAATGTGAATCGAAATTCTTTCGAAGAATAGAAAATTTATCTTTTCCAATAGATGAAGTTTTATCTTTGCAACATTTACAGTGATCAAGAACCTTACTCGATGTACTTGTCTGTGAGTGTTCACTAAATCGTGTTTTGAGATGACAATTTGTCTCTCCGATGTGGGCCTCCCATCTCTTTCGAATGGTATTCAGCCACTAGGCTCTTTAGAGAGTCCAACCAAGTGCTAGTTGCCCCCCTATAGGCCTCATACGGGGTCGGATCTCTTCAGTCTCCGAGATCTCCAATGTACGAGTTTTTACACCCGTGACAGTGAAATTTGTACACAAGATTAACTATCACTAAATTGTCAGTTTTGGATTTCATGATAAAGTAATTTATTACTTTGGATGTTACGGACACTGTTTTAACATTATCGATTTTTTTATAAATGTTATTCTTAAATTCTCTGAAACCTTCTGAATTTCATGTATAAAAAAGGGGATATATATTTAAACATGTTATTTATAGATTGGAAAATGACCATAAAAATATTGTACAACAAAAAATGTAGGACTCTGTTCAACTGAATTATGATAATAAACATGATATCAAGATTTTAAAACTTGAAGTAAGATCTTGTTTATAATCTTCTTGTAAATAACTAGTTAAATTTCTGACAGAAAGAAAATACTTACTTTTTCGGCATCGTAAATAACATTCAAATTCAGAAATAAAAAGGTCGTAGCTATTCAGAGAAATGCAAGAATGTACTTTAAAATATGCTGTTAAACTCAAATATAATCATCCAAATACCTAAACAATCTTGATCAACCTAAAGAATGATGTTAATAAATAAAAGATTCTTGACCTTTAAGGTATCGCTGGGGTGTTCAATCCTATTTACCAGGAATTTATGAAAGTATTTGATATATATAAAAACAAACAGTTTTCTTGTGTACGATAAAGATTAAGGAATTATCATTTCTTCTAGTTTAATATGAATTAGATAATAATTAAAAATATGATTCATAAATGAAAGGAAGTGTTAAAACTTTGATTAACATGATTGCCACCCTTCAAGGTACATCCTTTGATATTCACTTACTTACGTTGTATCTCTAAATACGAAACCTCGATTAGATATCTTTACAGAAGAAGAATTATGTGCATAAAAGTATCATCTCTTATATATAATTTTTTGAAAAAAAACATAAAAAGAATATATAAAAAATATAATACAAAATATAACTACATTATTTAACAAAAAGAATAAAACTCTAATTACAGGAAGGATATTTCTTAAGCAAATTTGAAATCTAATTTCACAATTATTACTTTTTATTAGAGTTAATTATAAATTATATCTCTTCCCTGTAAAAACAACATTTTCATAACGTTCACTCGAGAGATTTTGTAATTTCTTGGGGAAAATCTCATTAAAGAAAAGTCGAAAGATTAATAATGAAAGAGAGAATTCTGTAATTATCCTCGACAATTTGATGCACTCTTACAGACAGATCATTAATAATATCTACACAAGGAACAATAATACTCACTGCCCTGCCCATTGTTCCACACGTATCGTCTGTAGATTTGAGGTGTTCTGTAATTACCGGACCAACCTGTTGATCTTTGTGGCATATTAATTATAATGAATTTGCTTCAAGTTGTAGTTGTTATGGAGATATAAATGTTCTGTGAGTAATTCTGAAATTGTATCAAATGGTGACATTTGCTCTTCTGTCAGTTCTGTTACGAATGGTGACGCAGTGCCAATTTGAGCAGTGCTCTGTGCTCATTGCATACGAATGGCAGTCAGCATTTGTTCTGTGCTTTTCTAGTAATATTATTATCTTTATAATAACAATAATAATTAATATTATATTTATAATTATAACTCTTATTATTGTTCGACATTGAGATTTAAAGTTTATTTTCACTAAAAAAATTTTAAAGAAAATTTTTCAAATTAAATAAAAAATATTGATATGATATGAGATTTTATAAAAAAAAATGGGAAAAGTTTTTTTTGTAAAAAAATCGATTGTCACCCGTATTTTGCTGTCTTATTCTGCCATTTAGGTTTCTTTACCATTTACTTTCTCTGTGGCTTCTATTTTGACATCTTTTGCATTCGATGTTCGGACAGTTTCTTCTTACGTGTCCCTCTTGTCCACAACCATAACATTTTATTGGTCTCCTTTCAGAACAGTTTCTTATCATGTATCCTTCTTTTCCACATCCGAAACACCTGATTGGTTCTCTTTGTCTACACGTTTCACTTGTGTGACCTACTTTTTCACAATTTCTACATTTGACCGCTTTCATGCCTTGAGTGTATTCGGTAGTATTTGTTTTACCTACTCCTGCTCGATTAGGTCCGTATCTGCTGTTACCTGCAACTGCTTTTCTGTAGCTCCGGGATCTGTTTTGAATCTCATTGTCTCTTACTACATTCACGTGTTATGTCACACTTTTGACGTCATGTACTGCCCTTATCTTTTCTTTTATCTCATCTATCCCTTTCACTTTTTCAAGTCGTAATTCCTTTTTCATATCAACATCGTCACAACAATGTAACAATAATGCTTCCGTGAGGGCCTCTTTTGATAAGTTACGTTTTAAGATCATGGCAGCAAGCTTTTCTGCTTTCTGAAAGAATACTTCCGGTATGTCTTCCTTCATCCGGTATTGACATGTCCCAGTCAGATCTTTGAATAGTGAAGAAATGCGAGAGAATCCTTTCCTCAATTGATCTTTATAACCTACTATTGTATTATCTACCGCTTTGTATCGATCTTTCAGATCTCTATCCAATAAACAAACGACTATTGTCTCCAATTTCGCCTTCGCTATTTCTGCATAATTAAAGAATGTCTCACATTCTTCAATAAGTGCCTCCAAATTGTCACTTTTCCTGTATTTTTCAGGTAAAAGTTGACCATGAAAATATACATAACAGCGTTAGTCGCCATGTGAGAATTATTTGTAACATCAATTTCTGAAATAATTTAAACTCAATGTATACATTTATTAATAACAATTTTCAAACAAAATTTCCAAATATTTTCTAAATTTGTAATCAATCTACCGATCTATATTTTCCAATAATTTTTCCATTATTTTAAATTCCAATCAAATCAAAATAATAATTAATTTTTAATTTAAAAATATTTTAAAAATATTTATGAAAATTAATAATTAACGTATATTTTGTTTTTTGATGAAAATATTTAATTTTTAAATTTTTTGTTTATTTTAACCTTTTATAATGTTTTTGAAATTTCGTTTTTTAAATGAAATACTATATACTGCTTTTCAATTTTGCATTTTTTTAATTTATTTTTAGTATTTTTGAAAATACATTATATTTAATATTCAATTTTTTGTTTTCAATATTTTATTTTTTGATCATATTCTTAATGGATTTTAAAATTTGAAAAATAAATTTTGTAAATATTAATAAAATTTTTAATAACATTCAAATTAAATCATTATTTTAAAAATACTGTTTTATCTGTTATCTGTTTTAATCCACTTATTTTTCTTTTAAAATAATATTTTAAATCAAAAAATTTATAAAGAATATTTTAAAATTCAAATTTAAAGTATTCAATTATCATTTTACTTAATTTTTAAAATTTCCAATTTCACTTCAGTTCAAAAATTTTTTTTAAAACAATTAAAATTTTTCAAAAAATTAAAAAATGGTGGCAACTTATTTTTATAGTCAAAAATACTCCATTTTTTAAATAAACATTTATTTTTAAGACAATTAATTTCGACGGTATAACCGTCATCGTCAGGTCTCAAGAAAAAAAATGAATTTTAAATCTGCTTATATAGGCAAGCAGTGGTTGTGTCATCAACGGATTGTTATGTCATCTAAACACACTCAATAGGTTTTTCGAGAAACCCGTTTGCACATTAATCTAAGGATCTAAAGATCTGATATAAAGTGCTTTACAGGTCGACCTCTCCCAATCGTTTTTAAAATGAATACGCAGAATTTTAAAATATTTTCGTTCGACTTACAACCTTTTCTGTAAATTTAGCTAATAGTTTAAAAGCAGTTTTTTCTCAACCAGCCAATCTTTATGGACTTCCAAAAGTTCATAAAGATGGCGTTATTTTGCGTCCCGTATTATCTATGGTTAATATATCTTAATATGAAGAAGCTAAATATCTTGATTGTAAATTAAAGCCACTTCTAGAAAAGGAATTGCTTAGAAAGTTTTGAATTTGTTGACTTTATTTCAAATTATAAAATTAGTAACAAAAATGAAATTATGGTTTCTTTTGATGTTGTTAGTCTTTTCACCAATGTTCTTCTGAAGGAAACGATTGATTTATGTTGCAATCTTTGGAAGATAATGTTAATGAACACCATCTTATCCATGAATTTGCAATTCTTGAATTGTTGTGTTTTGCCACTTTTAATATTCATTTTATTTTTAATAATGATGAGTGGTATAAACAGCTTGATGGTGTTGCAATGGGTTCTCCATTAGCTACAACACTGGCTTCAATATTTCTGTCAAGTATTAAAGATAAGATCGATTTGTTTCCGGGTCAAAAACCTCTAGTCTATAAAAGCTATGTTGATGACATTTTTCTTATTTTAGATAATCAAATTGATATAGATCCATTTTTTGGATACTTAAATTCTTTGCATCCGAATATTAAGTTTACAACATGAACAGAGATTAATCGTAAATTATCTTTCCTAGACTTATTGATTGAAAGTAAAAGATTTTTTTATGAGACCGAGGTTCACAGAAATAAAACCGATACTGGGCTATATACAACGCCAAACAGTTTTTGTGAATCTCGATACAAATATCATATGATTCTAGGACAAATTTTTTGATCTTGGTCATTATCATCAACTTATACAGAAAGTTATGATAGCATTAACCAATAAACCAAATTATTGAATAAAAATGGTTATTCAAAATCAATTGTTGAGAAATTGACCGAAGAAACAATTGATAAATTAATTAATCAACCGATTAAAAATAATAAAAAAGAATCAACAACTTTAAAATACATTTTAAGCATTCCATATTCCGAAGGATTTTGTCAATTTAAACGTTCAATTTAAAAATGTGTAAATAATGCCTTTAATTTAAAAATAATATCACAAACATATAAAATTCAAAATGTATTTTGTAATAAATTTCCAACCCCATTTGGATAATGTTCGGATCTCATATATGAATTTACATGTAATGGGTGTAATTTCACATACATTGGAGCGACTTCACGTCATCTCTGTAGGAGAATCCAAGAACATGGTCGGAATGTAGGTTGGAGTAATATTGCAGAACACAGACAGGGTTGTAAGTCGAACGAAAATATAAACATAAATTATTTTAAAATTCTGCGTACTCGTTTTAAAAACTATTCGGAGAGGTCGACCTGTAAAGCACTTTATATCAGATCTTTAGATCCTTAGATTAATGTGCAAACGGGTCTCTCGAAAACCCTATTGAGTGTGTTTAGATGACATAATCACTGCTTGTCTATATAAGCAGATTTAAAATTCATTTTTTTCTTGAGACCTGATGATTACGGTTATACCGTCGAAATTAATTGTCATAAAAAATAAATGTTTATTTAACAAATGACATGATTTTGTCTTTAAATTTAAATTTTGATCAGCGAACTAAATCAACCACCTCCTCATAAAGTTATTAATCAGAATTTTATTATCATTACATAAATCTTTACAAAAATAATATTTTTTTATAAAAATTGGTTGTTTTTATAATAAATTAAATAAATTATTCAAAATATCATTAGCCAAGTTTAGAATACAAAGAAAAGATCAGTTAGAGAGAACATCAAAGGGATAAAAAAAGAAAACAATTTTTACATTCTTATTTAAATGCCTTTGAGTTTGTTGAATCTTGCAATCCTAAAATAATAATAAAAATAAAAGTGCAAGTGAGTCACTCAGTTTATCTAACCGGTTGGGATACTGGAATATGACTCAATAAATAACTTGGATTAAAATTATGATCATCATTGTGGAAATTTTATCTTATACTATTAAATTAGAGTTATCAAGTGTACTTTATTTTTCTATTTCTTTAGTAAAAAAGGAAAATGACGTTAAAATTTGATAAAATATGATGAAAGAATACATCAACGGGGTTATCAATACCTATGAGATAAGCAAAATGAAGTAACCAAAATCTTATTTCTACAGACATAAAACATTTTGAAAAGCAATTAAGGTAATAAAATGTCTCTAAGTTACTTTTCCCAACATTAATATAATAGATAAAAGTAAATTAGATCAAACATCCGATTTAATTTGATCACAAAATTTAATTTATTTAATTAAAAAAATTGATATCAACAAATTGAGTTTAATTTACAAAAAAATTAATTAATCTAATGGAATCGGATAATTTGATTTAATTTGATTACAATAAAGCTAATTAAAATCAATATCAATATTTACAAATCTCAAAATATATATTAAACATTGCATGTATTGTTGTGTATAATAAAATTAATTTTGTTTAAAAAACTTTTTTATGATGTTGTTTTTGTTTGAAAAAATAAAATATATCTGTTTCATTGATTTTCGTCTCATTCTTAATAAAAAAACCTAATTTGTTTTCCAAATCGAAAAACTATCAGCACTGTCAAAGATTTACAGTGGAGATTCAAACACTCAGAACGACGATTCTTTGAACGATAATCTGTGCACGAATATGTTAGGAAAAAGACGGATATGAAAGAGTAGACGTACCGATAGTAACACGATCCAATCGGACATTATATACAATCATTTGCTGATCTCTCCAATGGACTACCGCGACAATTCGATGAACTGCGTCTACGTCGGGCATGTCTGTTTCTCCACCAACAAGAGTAAAAGCCTGATTTAGGTGGTTTGCTGAACCCCAGGCAGTCATCGGCTCATCGAAAGTGCATCCAGCGGAGAATTCATGTTCTGGAACAAAATGATATTTAATTTTGGATCAAGCTTCATAAAATTTGTAGCTAGCACCGACCAAATTTCGGAGCTTTCCACTCAAAACCCATCAATAATTTTTCCTACTTTAACATGAATTTTTTGTATCAGATAAAATATTTTTTACAAATTTTGAACTGAGTCCAAAGTTAATAAAAATATATCGAGAAAAATATAATTTTTTTACAGAAAATAGATTGAAATAAAAGCTGAATAAAATCCGGAAAACAATAACTTGTAATAGACTAGCCCAACAGATCCCCATTTCTACTCGGCTATAAGTAGGACTGGTGAGTTTCTTTTGTAAAAAAGAAATTAATTGAAAACATATTTCAATATATTCATTAAAAATGAAATCTGAATTTAATAAATATGTTTATGCGTTGTGACGACTAAGCAACCGACGACGAGTTGGGTTGTGAGCAAACATTTTCCCAACATCCGATTCTCCATATCCATAGCAGCTTTTTCCGGTTCCAATTGACATATACTGGAGAGTCCAATGGGACATTCCGATACTCTCGTGCATCACTCGCAATCAGGTCGTCAGTCGCGTAATAAAACAAAGATGAAAAATCCAGATAATTAATTAAATAAGGCGGCAAAATTTGATTTAATTTTTCAATAATTTTTTTGAAGTTATTAAATGGGAAGGTAAAATAGAAAATTGCTTCTATCTATAATACTATGAAAGAACAATAAATAAAATTTGATGAGTCTCTCACTCATATCAGAGGAGAGCCGGGCGACCATTTCAAATAATAAAATAATAATAAATCCATACAATAAATAAGAATTAAATAATTGCTAAAAAGCAATTAAAATCTCTTTTATTTGATCTTTTAAAATTTATAATTAATAATTTTTATCATTTAAAAGAGTGCCTTTCATTTTTGAGATAAACATTGTTTTTTTAAAAATATTTTTACGGTATCTTCTTTTGAAACTTAGCTGTTTGGCCATGGGTGAATCACACTATGCACTATCTGTTACCTTTGCTATTTGCAGCCGCTCCCTTCAAACCTTCCATGTTTCATCCGCTCCATTCTTTCAAGTCGTCTTCCAGCTATCTCTTCCGTCTTTCTTCTTCCACTCTTCCTTTAATCATAACCTTTGCTATTGTATGGACATTTATCTGATGTCCATATAATTTAAGCTGTTTTTTCTCTTTATGGGTTCTTCTATTGATTCCGGATTTTCACTTAGTGTTTCTGTCACTCTTCCAAATAAAGTCATTTGTTCTCTTTTCTCAATTCTCTTGTAGCACTTCATTTCAAACTAGGTAAGTTTCAAACATTACGGAATGGGTTGTGGTACGGATAATATTTGAACTTCGGTAATCTGCAAAAATCGATTTCATAACAGTAGATGCTGTTCTTCTGATAACTATAATGCTCCAAACGAAACAGAATTGGCATACATGATTAAAGAAGCGATTTATTATAATCTTATTCTTGAAGAAAATAACTATTAATATTATTTGATTTTCATTATTGTTATTGAGATTATTCTTTTCTTTTTGGCTTGTAAACTGATTCGAAGGAAACATTTATCCGAGAGAATTGAACTGATCAAGAAAAAACGAACTGACAATTCGATATCTGCGGCGCTCCAATATCCCAAAGAGCCCCTTATTTCAAGTTGTACCTGAAAAATTTCCCAGGAATTTCTCCGTGATGTGGATCATCTAAAGGATTTTCCATATTCTTTGATAGAACATTAGATAAGACCCTGTGAAAAAATAAGAGTGTTTTACCTGCAGAAAGTTAATTTTGCTGGGATACACAACTTCCTTTAATGTAAATGGAAATTCATCAGACAATCATCTTCGAATTCGCCACGCAATCATTCATTAATATATCAATCATACAATTCTTATCTTCTCTCAAGATCGTGTCTTTGATTATTAATTCCTTAATTTTAATTCTTTCTTAATCCTCTTAAAGTTCAGTTTGTCATCTTTCACTTTCTTGGATTGTTGAAAATATGTTTGTTTATTTTTTTACATTTTCCACAACTTTCTCATGTTTAAGTTTATTTTCTAATACCTTTTTTTAACTATTTAACAAAATAATAATTGCCTGACGATTCGGTGAAACTGTATGAGAAAATACTTTTTCGAAAATTTTTACCAAAGCAAAATTTCTTAGTTGTAAATTAAATCGGCCTTTTGAGTATTCCATACCAAAGAGCCAAATTATTAAAAGAAAGTCAAAATTAAATATAAAAACTTAATTTATATAATTGAGACTCAATGAATTATAAAAGTAAATTTGTTTAGAGGAAATGATAATCGGTGAACCGTTTCTAATATTTTTCATGAGAATGATTAATAGATAGAATTTTACGTAAAAATTATTTCAAATTTGCAAATGGTTCTTCTAACAAAAATATGTAAATACAAAGGTTTCCGGCCTGATGTAGTAAGAGAAGTTGAAGATAAAAGTGAAGATTTATTTTTCTATGAGATCTTAAAAATAGGTTTAAGTTTTAAAAATAGGTCAAAGCTGCCGGGACTAAGTTTCGACTGTAGGGCCATGAGAATTTTTTTAAAACTCATATTTATTCAGAGTAGTCTCGGCAACAGTGGCTTTATGGTATGGAATTTTGTCATGGAGTAGACGAACAACATTTTTAACTTATCTTGTCTTATACCTTAGATGGAATCACGCAAGCGGTAGAGTAGAACCATAGGTTATGTTTCTTTTACTAGTAAGTTTCTTTTCCTGTAGTCAACTAATAAAAATTCCCTGAAATATCAGAATGTTGTCTTTGTTGATTGAGTGACCTTGGACTTTCTAGGAGAAACCTCAAATGGATTTGTCCATTCTCCATAGATTTTGGCTTTGTTAATACATCATTGTCATTAACCATGGTCTCATTTCCAGTAGCAAAAGACTCTAACACTATAAAAAGTTACAGTTATATTCATCCAAAACTTCTTGAGACCATCTCACGAGTTATTGTTTTAAATAGTTTACAGAAGATGCAAAACCCACTATGCACTATCTTTTTTCATGGGTAATTTTTTCATAAAGAATTCCAACGACGGTTGTATCCAATACAGGTTGACCAGAGTAAATATACCCATCAAGTGTTTCTCATTTCAACTTAAATTATTTAGCTTTTTCTTTGCGTAACCTTTTTAAGAAATTTTCACTGGGGGGCGCAAGCAATCTTGAATGGTCATGTGCCGAAATACGATAAATTTTTATCTCGGATGACAATAGTTATTTTTCCTTGTTTTTTTTATAATGAATTTTCCTATTCCAAGCAGTATTTTCTATCAAGTGTTCTCAGATTTAAAAAAAGAAAATACACAAGTCGACCGACCCATAAAATTTTACGAACAGTCCAATACGAGTTATATTACATAACACTTCAACACATGCTACTTTTAAAAAAGAACTTGCAACAAAGTCACTTTCTGAATAAATATCCAAAGTTGAGTTTCTTTCTTGCCTTTCTTTCACCCAGAAGAATTCTACCACAGCTCTGCGAGGATAAAATTGGCAGGTACCCTTTTAATTCATTGCGATTATTATGCGAGAGTTGGCTGTTTCAGCTGAGGTGCTCGTGCGATGTGCTGAAACGCTCAAGTTGTATAAAGAAACAAGCTTCTCAGGAAACATTCTGTGAGGAGTGAGTATTACCGGAGACGATATTCAAAAATACGTCGCTGCAGCGCTATAGGAAGGTTTTTACAACCTCAATTAGGGTAAAACCTTTATTGACCATCCTCAACACAGTCATCTGCAAAGCGCTGGATTTATTCTGAAAACAAATGTTATGATATTTTTACTCCTGCATTAATAAATGTTTCGAGTTCTGCTGCTTGCAAAACAGTTAATATGTCTTGAACTACTTCTTCTTATTCCGCATCAAACAGCTCTCCAAGATAATTCTGTGCTGATTATATAATTTCGAAGAGCACTGTATCTCGATTTCTTCTAGTTGGCGTATTCGTGTTAACAGCTCTTAAAATGAGTCTCTGTTTCCTGGAGCTTTGATTTTTTTTTCTCTCCACCAGAATATGGTACCCTGGATATAAGGTCTAATTTATGAAATGCCGAATCTATATTTCTTATTCTCTCTTGTAGAATCAGGTCATCACGCTGTAGCTGCTTTGTCAAATCACAAAATGTTTTCAAAAAATCAACTTTGAGACCGTTAAGCGAAACTTAATGCGATTCCTATGACCATGTCTTCAAATATTCCCGTGCTGTTGCTCTCTCTATTTTCTATTCGCCTCTCACTTCTAAAAACTTAGAAACTTCTTTACGGACGTAAATTTTATGAAGAATGGCCTTTAAAAGATTGACTGTGTGCTCCGCCAATGGAACTTCGTAGCGACAAGGGAAATGATTCGCCGTTGGTTGAAATTGAGGCAGGAGTTTCTTTGTCTTTTTAGACGTCCAAAAGAAAGTAGCTAGAGAGTTGGCATTTTTCATCCAGATACGCAGCTCCAAAATGCCTCCATCAAAGATTTTAAAAGCTAGGTCACTTCTGTGAACAGAACACCAGAACATCAATAGATAACGATGTAGCCAGTTCTTCATAAGCTTCCAGAGCCTCCTTGTTAATCATGTATTAGCGCTTTCGCCATCTATTGTAACACCAATCAGCTTGGAAGTTGGTACGACCATGGTCCTATGGACCTGTTGAGTGGCTTACAGTGGTCCAAGGGCTCTAATCTGTTAAGGTTCGTTGAAGACTTTGAAGACGTTCTTTACTTCACACTGTTTTGTTACTTTTCTTGCAGAGACTTACTTATAATCCACCATTTGACGATTGACGCTGCTATTAACTTGTATTACGTAAGCAACACAATCATGCAGCTCTCGAGTGAGTTCCTCCTGAACTTCTCCAGCAACTATGCGTAGCATTTCTCGATAAAAGTTTGGGTCTTTGTAGTGTAATGTCAATGATGAAGGTTGATATTCCTCAAATGGAGAATTCATTTCTGTTGAATACACCAACTCCACAACATTAAGAAAAATTATGTAAAATTCAAAAACTAAATTAAGAAATTAATAAAAATCTATATATTAACAAAAAAAAACTATATTAATAATTAATAAAAAAAATTCAGAATTAAATTAAAATTCATAAAATTCAAGATTCATAAAAAGCATAAAAATTCAAACATAAAGAATTTGTCTTACTATATAAATTAAAAAATTAACAAAACGCACAAATTCAAATTAAAAAACCACTCTGTTTAGTGGTGGAATATTGAGGATCATTTTGATACTACATCGGGTATAAATAAACGTTAATTGAAAATACTCGTTCTCATTAAAAACCACATAAAATTACTGTCGAAACGGAGCGATCGACCCGGTGATTGAATAAATCGGTTGTTACGTAGATTAAAATTACATCCGGAATGAGTCAGATTCAACATCAACTTTTATCGTGTAATTGGTTGTAATTTTGGACCTGTGTACATGTGTTATATACCTTAAGGGCAAGCTGTTAGAAGAAAGAGTACTTATCAGATTGTCATTATAAACGTTCGCGGCGAGTGAGTTAAGGAACTCCACAATTTCCACACGGTACTTTTGCTAACATTTCAGCCAAGGGTGATGAGAAGACTGAATTTTCCTCTGTAATTCTTAATCTACATGTCAGGCTGCTGCCTTATCGAGAGATTGAGTCAAGATGATCTATGTCAACCTTTTACAGTTGTATCTGCACGGCAGCCATAAGCCAAGTAAACAGTGCAATTGTGAGCAAAATTGCAAGCTACATTCACAAACTTTTCACATATAGTGTTTTACGCTTCCCTTTAACAGGTGCTAATATATATGCTTCTAAGCAGTCACTACTACCATTTTACATTCACTTTTCTGTGACAGTATTCGGAAAAGTATCCATTTGGATCGGTCCATTTCCTCCACGATTTCGTTGATCCATCTTAGGATCAGTTTGTTGAATTGCTCGTAATCGTCGGTACACTCGGAATATTGTCTAGAACAGGGGGGCAAACGGTCGATCGCGAGCTGTTTGATAGTAGATCAAATATGTTTTTTCAGATAAATTTTAAATTTTTAACAATAGATTTTTCTGAGTAAAAAGAATCGTAAAAATAACATGGAAATACACAAATTTTCATTAAGATTTTAAATTAAAACTGAAAATTCAACGTTTAAAAATAAAATATATTTAAAGTTTCAATTAATGGTAATTAAAATGATATTTGATTTTGTTTGAATATTCAAAATTTTGGTGTTGATTCATGTATTAAAATTGACTGCACAATCTTATACTTCGAAAGTCTTCGAGACAATCTAAGTTAGGCACTGAATCATTCTATGTGATCTCCTATGTTTTTGGAAAACATAAAATGTATTATCGTGATGGTGAAGTTTTCGTAATGGAAGCAAACCTTGAGAGCAGTGAAAAATTATTTAACAACTTTAAAAATAAAAACACAATTCTTAATGCTATTAAAGATTTGCAACTTTCTTGCCGAACTATAACTCGACGTAATGAATATATGAGTGGTAATGTAACTCAACAATTGGAAGATCACATACAAAACTGCAACTTCTTTTCATTACAGTTTGACGAATCAACTGATAACATTAATACTACACGATTAATTATGTTTATAAGGATGATATCTTCCGATATTTCGACAAAAAAGGAATTTTTACCAATTCTTCCGATGAAAGGTACGACCCTGAGAAGAAGACATTTTCACAATATTTATTACATTTACATTATAATAAAATTAATAAACATACTGTGTTCTGTTTTCTCATTTCTGAAAGAGTCGATCGCAGTTAAGTAATAAAAATTTTAGTCGATCGTACAACGTTTACGTGCGCCCTAGAAGAAAAAGCGAGATTCGGTCTGAAAAAATAAGTTTCACAATTTTCGAAACGGTCAACAATTTTTCTGATACGATAATTGCGGGTAACGACTGCCGAGTGAGCCGATTTGCGGTATATCCGGTTTTATTTTCTTTTAAAGTAAAAAGGCTGGATAGCGTGGAAAAACCTTTATTTATATTTATTACTTTATATTTATAGACTTTAAAAATACATTTTTAATAATTTCTGTCTATGAAAACTTTTCAGTGTTTTTATCACATTAGTTTTTGGTTTTTGTCATAATTTTTCAGTAATAATTGTAATCACTTTTGAGAAATAGTTTTGGATATTTCAAGCAAATGTTTGTCTGCTTTTACAGTGGTGTTTATTACTTAGAGTTTAGTAATTTGAGACAACAAAAGACAAGAAATTACCATTTAAGGTTAAATATAAATTATTATTTGGATATATAAAATCAATTGAAATTATTTATATGATTAATATGAATATTCAAAAAAAGATGTTAGAAGCTCATTAGAATATTATTTTTAGGATTTGCATTTTGCTTGGAATTTTCGATAATTTCCGTCGAGCATTGAAATTGCTTTATGTTTAAAGTTTCAGCTTTGTAACTGTAAGTATTCGGGTAATAGACATTGTGTGGAAATGTCAAACTAGAAGACAAGATATTGTAAAGCAAAAAATAAAATCAAAATAATTTATTACTTATTGATATTTTCAATCCGTAAAGGAAAATTTTTCATTAAAATATATAAATTTATTTTATAATCTTTCGAAAATTTCTACAATTATGTATCAAAAATATTCAGAACAACTATTTACCAAAGAAAATTAATATTTAATTAAAAATGGAATTAATTAAGATTCTGAATTGAGAAAAGAACTTGTCGTTATTAAAATATGGCAGAACAATAAGCAGTAAAACATTCATTCCTGATAGTTTTTACCGGCTGTGAGGTAAAATGAGACATTTTTATACAAAAAAAAGTTCTAATGAATTTTTTAATCATTTTTTTTGTTTGTCGAAAATTTTAATTTTCAATGAATAATAAATTTCTTAAATATAAATTATTTTTTATATAAATGATTTATATCTTTATTTTTTCTTTTTTTGTAAAATTTATTATATTTATATCATTTATTTATTAATTATATTTAATTATTCAAAAATAAAAATAAAATTTTTAATAATTCATCTCCAGTCAAAATTTGAATTTTAAACAATTTTTCAAAATATTATTAATATTATTAATTATTATATTAAGATTTTTATCAGAAATAAACTTTATGATAAATAAAAAAAATTTCAATATATTTTTTTGTTTACTAATATTTCAAAACTTATTTTTTATTAGCCTGAAGCTATACTTTATTATTGTATATTATATGAGGAAACTTTTCTTTTAATCGATCAATGTTTCCTTCAGTATTTGTCGATTTTTTTATATATTAAAAGGAGAATTAAATTTTCATCAAATATAAATAATTTTTGGAACACAAGAAACTGTTTCATGTTACAGTAATTCATAATTGAACAATATACGTTTAATTATTTAATATTTTGGTTGTTTTTTTTCTCAAAGAAGTTTTTATAAAAAGTAATTGAAAATTATACATAAATTTATATATAAATACAGTCAACCCCCATTAATCCGAACCTCAATAATCCGGAAACTTCATAATCCGAAAAATAAAAAATATATCTGGCCAATTTTCAAAAGTTTTTAGCCAAAATTGATTCATTAAAC
>MQRK01194841.1:808-12083 GCA_001938485.1 Girardia tigrina | reverse complement strand
CAGATTTATAATTCATTTCTTTCTTGAGACCTGACGATGACGGTTATACCGTCGAAATTAATTGTCATAAAAAATAAATTTTACAAATGGCGTGTTTTTGTTTATATATATATATATATCCATGGAATTTTGAAACCTATTTTTGAAGGCTTTTATTCAATTAATTTTCTAAAGATTTTGCACACTTACTCAATCTGGATGACAATAAATTATGTGAAAAGTGGATCAAAAAAACTTCAACATCAGTAAATCCACTTTTCATCATCATTTAGATAATGAATCAACCAATTTATGAAAAAGATGATCAATATAGAGGGTTGCTTCATGAGCTTCTGAAAAGGAGGGAAGAAATTGATAAATTTACTAAGCAGTTGTCTGAAAAAAACAACTGAACTCGAGGATTATAGAAGAATTTCAATTTCTTTATCAGTACATAAATTAATAGTAGACAAGTATATGCTAGCGCAACAAAAAATAAAACCCTTACAGGTTGAAATTACTGAGTTGAGGATTCAACAAAATATGTCAGAAAAACACAAAAAGATCCTAAATAAAATCTTTCAAGAAGATCCCGCAATGATCTTGGAGACTGCTTCTAGAATTGCAGCAAAGGAAACCATGGATGCAGGAAATGGAAACCTCACGTCATATTCAACGCTTCATGCATCTATCACTAAGGAAGATATGACTGCATCATTGACCGGCAAAATGAGCCGAACACAGAAAAGGCGCGAGCAAAGAAAGCGAAAAGTGCAATTATTCCGACAAGCTGAAAAGGAGTTGGAAAAGATTTGGGGTATAGGCTCTTCAGATTCTTACAAAAAGAAGCAGAAAATCGTCCAGCAAGGTGACTGTGTATTAGAAGAAACTCCTAGCTTTAAAATCAAAACACACATTATGGCTACAGTCCCTGGCGGTGTGTTCAATGAAATGCAAAAGTTGTTCGAGGTTAAGCCAAAGGAAAAAATTTTAAAGGAGCAAATAGTTCGCCTTTGCTTTCGATCTATTAAGACTGGACAGGGAGAGGATTTTGTCGTTTTATTCGATTCAGAAAATTGATGACGAGGAGTGGATTGATTGATTGTTTAATTGATTTAGTCATTTTTATTTTTTAATAAGTCTTTAATATGTGACGTTTTGTTCATATTCTTATCAGTAAATATATAAAATTCAAATTCAAAATTAAATAGTAGAGAAACGATAATTAATTAAGAACCCTAGAGCTGCCTGATCATCCTCACTGATTAGAATAATAGTGCCAGATCCGGTTGATTTGGTACGATATTGATCTATGATAAGTGTAAGTTAGGGACACTTAGCGGAGAGCCATATCCAAATAATATGTTGGGTCAAATGAGCCGCGTATCGGAACACTCCCCGTAAAAAAACTTATTAAATTAAAATAATAATATAAAACACAACAAGTATTTAAGAAGATATTTACTCGTTTTAAATAGAAATGTCTTTTTTTAATACATATGTTCTTTTAAAAATATTTTTATTCTTACTATAATTTAATAATAAATGTTTGATTTTATTTATTTTTTTATTTATCAGAATCTAGAAACGTCTATAGTAATTTTGACTATTTATATTCCTATTAAATAATAAATAAAATAAATTGAAAAATATAATCTTTGAAACCTTGTGTATTGTTTAGTCAAACTTTATAATAATCATAAATGGAAGTTTTATTTTAGCAAGACAAAAACAAATATTCAATTATTATTTTTTATTAAACACAAAATAGAAAGTCTAGATTTATAATTTACAATAATAAGTCCAAATGAAAAATAATTGTTGAAGCCCAGTTTATATTTTATTTTTGTTTGATGTATTTATCGTATTTTAGGTCTTTCTTTAAAAAATTTGAATTCATTTAGATATATTGTAAGAGAGACAATTTATAATTATAAAATATATAAAATAAATAGATAATATTTTGGACATAATTGTGTCAATTTTACACTCTTAGAGAAAATAAACAGTCTTATGAAGAATTTTATGGCATAAGATTCTAATTTTCAAAGAAAAGATAAAACAGAAAATTGTATTGAATATAATTGTAATATAGAAATATTGTAATTGATATAGAAATATAATAAATATGTTATCATTAGTTTTCAAGCAGAAGACGTGCGATACTGTGTATATAATGTACTTTGTTATGGTGCAGAAAGTTGTGATACATATATTTCTAGTGTACTAAAATATTTTATTTATATGCATTAATTTTCTGTAAATCTACTTTATAAATTGTTTCAAACTTCCTACTCTATCAATTATCAATACTATAAAACAGATGGACGGTAAAAATATTTTACAACTAATCGAGGTGCAAAAGTTGGCGGAAGTGTGAAAAGGTTGACTACCCCTATTCTATAGTGCTTAAAGTATATCGAAAGACTACGAACTAATGGATTTAAAACTTGTAATTTAGACTTCCGGAAGCTCAAATCATCATGATATCATGTAAATGTTTACAGACGTCGTTTTATTTTGGATTTTTCAGATTGAATTTTTTTTTATTCAGCTTTATATTTTACGATTATTTGTAAAGAAATTTGATTTTTTTTAAATTTAAACAAAATTCTTCTATGATTTACAAAACCATATAATCTAATATTGTAAATCAGGGTAACATTTTTCCGTGTGTTAACCAGAGATATTTTATATTCACGAACGAAAACATAAACACTTATCTATAAATGAGGAATAGTTGAATATTAATTGAAATTTAGGCAGAAAATCGCGCGGCCAGATGTTTCCCAAATTCCACCCGATTAAAATCAAAAAAACATTAAAATTTTTGCTTATAATCAGAATCAGATTGCGTTATCACAGTGAAGTTCACATAAAAAGGAAGATAAGTATAAACCATAAATCTTTGAACTTAATTATTTTTAATTTAGCAGATTAATTTTAGATTAAAGGAAGACGATGCAAACCCTTAAATGTAATATTCATAGGCTTCCATTAATAAACATTTACAAATTTATCACATGGTTCCTTTGTGAATCTTTAAACAAACGATAAATTACTAAACTGATGGATCTACAAAAATAAATTCTAAGATTGGAATTTAAAAAAATTGACCATATTTCTCAGTAAAAACAAAATTTATCAATTTAAAAAAATATTTAAAGATAATATATTTCGACGAATCAATCGACATATTCATATCACTAGTTAATAATTTAATTCACCTTTTTACTAACCTAGCTCAAAAGTCGTCTGACATCTGATTTTTTAATTCAAGTTTTTAAATAAATGACTGTAATATATGATTTACTTGCCAAATTTGCAGAAAATAAAAAATTCTATATAATTTCAACTCAGTTTATTAATAATTTAATAATAAAAACTTGAAATCTAAATTATAAAAATTTATTTCAATCTGAAAATAATTTGTTTTGATTCAAAAGTCACCGGACAGATTAAATAATATCTTTCAAAATGATGCTAGGTTATTGCAAAAGGAATGCAGGTTTTTGATTTTTTTTAATTTACCGCAATGTTATACGACTAAAGCATGTATGATGTTATATAATGATGATGTTATGAGTTGTTTGAAAGCTTAATTTATACTCTTTTTGATATATTTGTCGAAAACTTATTATAATTGTAATACATCCCACGCCAAAGAGCTATGCACATTTCTTTTTTTGTGTGCTGTGTAAAAATATTATTTTATATTCCTGTTTATTTATTTTTTTAGTTTTCTTTTGTCGTCAATGTGTCAGCAAAGAAGAAGATCACGAAAGAAAGAAGAAGAATTTAATTAAAGAAAGAATAAAAAAGACTATTAAATTTCACCCACCGTTGTCAAAATTATATAAAGTGATATTATATAAAAAAATAATCGATATATTTAAGAATCAATTTCAAATTATAAAAACTTATGCAATTACCACGAACAAAGCAGAATTTTCGTTCACAGTATTTCCTCTATTTTTCTTGGTAAATATATGGTGATCATCTACATTGATTGTTGTTCCAAATTACATGATCGTGCAATTCAGTTGAAAACAAGTTGTAACAATTCATCCGGTTCCATAACTAATTCAATCTACTCAAGTAACAGTATATATTCGTTTATCATCATTTCTATCACAAAATTATCAATCGTTCATTATTTTTATAAATTTTACATCACCGTTTAACGTTTACATCATTTTGTTATTTATTGACATAAAGTTAATAATAGACAATTTATATACTTTTTTTTATAATTTACATCACTTATTTACTTTCATATTTAGTTGTAACACTCAAAATAAATATTTAGTATAAAACAGTTCAATTGTTTTCATTACAGAATTTCGAGTACAACTGAATTGTTTTACAATAATGTTTCTTTTGTTAAGAATTTAGATTTTAATTGCAAATGTCAAAAAGTGATTTTCGCAACATTTACTACTACAAGGTCAAGCCAGAGCGTAATGCAGCTCAAACAGCTCGAAACATTAACGAAGTTTGCGGCAAGGGAGGTGTCAATGAATGCACGGTGCAGCGCTGGTATCAAAAGTTTGGCTCTGGCAATATCAGAACGTACAAAACTCTCCGAAATCACAACGCACACACCACAGGCAACATGGGATTAGCTAAAACATACATCCTCAATGGACAGACAGAACTCTGTGTAACTTTACAGTAACAAAAGCAGTTTGGACTGGTTAAGCAGCCTCTGGATGCCATATTGTAAACGGTGACACACTAAAAGGAATAATGAAATGACGAATTGATAACCGTTTTCCAGTAAAGGTCTTTAGATTTGGTAATAAGAGTAAATATTAGCAGAGGAACTGTGGAGAAATTCATAGTGAAATTATTCGATTGAATCACTGGTTTTAATCACGTTCACACTGTAAACTTTATACTGCTTGTATTGGCCGACACTGGAACGTATTGGCCAATGCAAGCAGTATAAAATTTAGTCCACGAAATTTCAAGGGAAAGCGGAATTTGCAAGATTAATCAAATGCATAAGTTAGAGAAATGGATACGTGCATTGATAATGAAGCAGAGTTTAGAGGGCATGAGAATATTTGTAATTGTTGTTTTGGTCAGAATATTTATAAAGGATTAATGTGTGAGTGTGAGTTTGAAGATGTGAGCAAATACTATATAAGTGTCCATTGAAAGTCTTGAAATTGTGTACTGAAAAGAAAAAAATCCAAAATAAATTTTGGAAAAAAACGGTATGTGATACAGTAAAATGGATTTCATTTTTGGAATCAGCAAAATAACATACATATCGAGATTCTGAATTTATTCAAACATCACAAATAGTGTAGCATAGTGTAATCATTATTTTTTATTTATTTAATGATGAATTAAATTATTAATCAGTGACCTGCAGATGACGGCTGATCCGTCGAAATATATTGTCTTTCAATATATTTTTAGTAAAAAAAGTTTCATCAGGACTGAAGCTTAAATATTTAAAATATAGAATCTTATTATAAATTTATATTATCAATGATAATATATCATATTTTACGAATTGTACAATGACTTCTGAAAGACAGAGAGAATCAAAGATAGAACCGCGGCTCCACAAATGGTATCTGGTGGCATTCTTGGAAGACTTCTGACTCTTCGTCCTATCCGAAATCAAAAAATCTAATTTTTTATTTGAATCGCAATGGGTCAACTAATTCAGAATATTGACCAGTCCCCAATTTATACTTATTAAATGAACTAAAAAAATTATACAAAAATTTGTAAACATACTTTAGTATGTGTACATATGCATGCTAAAAAATACTTACAAAGAATTCAGATATTAATTTACATCAAATGTCTACTAAATAACATTAATTAATAATTAATAAAAAATAATCATCATAAAATTCATTTTATTTTGACAACGCTATTTTTATGCAAACTGTTCCTTTCGAAGTCTCAAAATCTCATAATTGTGTATGTTATTTTGAAATTTTCCCGACTCAATTTACGTGTCATTTTATGATTTTCTTTTAATTCAAATATTTGAAAAGCAATTAGGGGTTTAATGTTAATGTGAAATAAAAATAGTAAACATCGAGAGAGATTTTCCCTTTCTTTGTAGAAGTAAAATAAATACTCTAAGGCTCGAAAAAAATAATGGGATATTAAGAGCTGTTATAAGTATTGGATATTTTGAAATTAGAAATCAATATCATAAGTTAATAATGGATTTATCACGGACGTATCTCTAATATATGAATAAAGGTTATCTAGGGCCTGGTGCGTTGTAAAAAGTACACAGTCGTGTGGTCGCGGAACTCAAACTACGGTGTGGAGTTTCTGTGTAGTAAAGTGGCTAGAATTTTCTTCTCATCTGGGAGCTGAGAACTGAGCCGTGACTTTTAATCGAACTCAGCAACACAGATTCGTTGATAAACTATATTCCTTGAGAGAGGAATGTTGTCAAAGGTTTGTTTTGCTCTATCTCCTAACATTACTTCTGCCATTATATTGGCTACAGGCTTGTTTAAAGTTTCGTCAATCGTCTCCGCTGCATTTCATTTCACAATTAAAAGCGAAACGCCATAGGATGCTTCTAGGATGTGTTGATAGTCACCTCATGTCAAATCCCGTATTATTTTTTGAGACTGATTTAAATCATTAAGTCTGTTTTCAAAAACGTCAATAGGTTTATCTTTGTACTGATTGTGGTTTGCCTCGAAATGGCACTTTTATGTTGTATGGTTTCACGCTTTCCTTTATTAGATTTTCAATACAAATGACACAAAGTATAACAGGCTCGTTTTCATCTCCAGTCCATATGAATCAAAATTTAAGATATTCTTTGTCGTACTTGTGAGTTTTCCTTGCTTTTTTCTTGACAGGTTTTTTTTATAATTCAAGGTTCGCTTTTGTTAATTTTGTTATTTTATGTTTGTTGATTGCTACTATCATCACTGCTTTCTTTCGGTTCAGAAGTACTAGATTTCAAACAGCGATCCACAATCTTGAATGATTGGATAAAAATTATATTTTGTAGAATAATCAAAATCAATAAAAATCAATATAATAATTAGAAAATTCACACAACAGCTAAACTTATGCACGTCACATTATGATAGTCAATATCTGTACATTTTAATGTGACACTGTTGTCTGACTGAGCCATGGGGTAGCAGATGTTGGAATCACGGAATCACAGCGTCACGGCACTGAGTATATACCACACCACACATACACAATAAAATACTTACCAACACGTTTTTTTATTATTTTTATTTGTAATAAAAAACTGCTTGTTGCACTAGGCGCAACCAAAGCCCGGTGCAGTGCGTACCCCAACCAAACTCTTCCCGTACCCCTGGAGGTACGCGTACAACACTTTTGGAAACACTGATATATGGAATAAAAACATAAAGGAATTAAAAATAGTATGGTGAAACTTCAACAATCTACTTAGTTATAACTTTGAATATTAATACATACTTTAATATGATTATTACTAAAAGATATTACGAATAAACTTCATTAAAAACAGTGGTAGATGATTGTAGGAAGCTAAAACTTTTCCTTATCTAAATATTTTTCAAACTCCTTAGATTTTATTAAAAACATATTTCTAAAGGTCTAAGATGCATTTTGTTGAAAGTCAAAATAGTCGTCCCGGCATCAAAAACGTTTTATTTTCAGCACAATTGTGCTAAGAAAAACATCGTATAATATTGGTAATTTACCTTAAAAGTATACAATCTAACTATGAACATATGGAACAAATATTTTTTTTGTTTTCTTTTACTTTAAGCATAGTTTCGAAGTACAGAAATTGATTAGTTATAAAATAATTATGAATATTATTTTTAATTTTAATATCTTCTCCGATTTTTTTAATTTTCATTTTGGTTTATTATCCACCATTATATTCACTAAATAATTTTCAAAAACTGTTGGAACTTATTCACCAGGAAATGCGTTATTTATTTATGTATTATTTTGGTTGAAAAAATTCTCTATGTTATGAAACAATTCCCACAACAAATTAACCACATAGTGAAATGTCATGGAACTCAAAGGAGAGTATTTGATAATGATTTTCGGGTTTTGATTAGTAACTTTGATCACAATTATGAAAGGACAATTACTGAAGCACTCTTGATAAAGTTTTGTAAACCTAGTCTAAATGTTCAAAGTGATTCGTCCAATCATATTAGAGTATTTTGACGTAACACACTGTGACGTAATGGTCATCTTTCTATATAAACAATAACTTTCTAATTAAATACAGAACTGAAGATGCCACAAAAGTGGCGAAACATGTTTTCGAATAAAAATTTAAAATTAAAATGGTGTTATTTTTGTTTATAATTTAATTATTACAAAAATTATTTATAATTGAAATTTAAAATAATTTTTTATTTATTTTAAGAAATTATTATTAAAATATTATTTATGAAATATTAGTTTAATTTTAAAGTGATTATTTAACTTTTAATAATTGATTAAACAAATCGACGTTTTAAAATATTTAAGATATCAATCTTCCATCTGGGTGGAAGAAACACAATCCTAAAACAACATACAAAACAACACACAATAAACACCATTCAAAATATTCCTCGCAAGTATGATCATAAGTAAATAAGGCGGACGCGCTGAACCGGGTACCAAGCAGGTGGCTTGTGTCAACAAAAGAAACAAAGATCGCAGCGGCAACCGTAACGGCAGCGCAAGACGATGGTATCAAGGGGTTAGTAAAACTGCTGAAAAAATACTCGGTAGGAAATTCAAAAATCAAAATTCACTCTCTCCTATTATTAAGTAAAGTAAATTGAAAAAAAATTGAAATTAAATTTACTTTTAATATTTTTTTAGACTTTCGTTCTCTATTTACAAATAATTGATTAATTTATTTATTAAAATTGAATTACAATTTATCGAATTATTTCGTTAAATTGAAAATCATGAATAATTTTCTTGTCTTTTTGCAAAAGAATTTTGTTATATTTGATGATCCTAAATAAATAAATACAAATCTTTTTAACAATGAAATTCGTTTAATAACAAAATGTCATATTTGCGAAATGTTGTATTTGAAAGATGATTAAATATTGAATTGAATAAAATGTGTAAGAAATATTAATAAATATTTACATTCCTTTTATTAGTTTACTTTCTATATATATATATATATATATATACATATATATATATCCATGGAATTTAGAAACATATTTTTGAAGGCGTTTTACTTACCTTCTTTTCCCCTTTTACTATAGAATTAGTTAAAATTATTTCCAAATTTCCCAATAGGATTTTTGATGAACAAAACAAAATCAAAACAAACACATTTATCGGAGAAAATTTGGACGCTACTTTGTTATTAATCAAAGCGGATAAAATCCGAAAAAGCAAACAAAATAATACGAATTCTGGAAAGATCGGATCTGATTTGGAATCGCCTAGAAGAGATGAATCGAATGGTATTGCTCCGCCGATGTTACGGCAAGGAGAACCGATGGATTGGACAGGAAAAGGAGGCGGTATATCGACCGACCGATCGATAAAGAAAATACCAAATATCGATGAATTTGACGAGAGTTATCGTGATTTTCGGGGTAATTTTATTATTAAAAAATGATTTTTTATTTAAATCAATAGATAATGATTTTCATAATTTATATCTTGGTTTTATTAACAATAAATCGTTTTTTTAATTTAAATAATTCTACAAATAATTATAATATTGATATTAATATATTGAATAAATTTGTCTAATAACATTGATAAATATGAATTTATGAACAAGAAATTAAACGATGAATTTATAACTGAACATAATAGTAAAATTTTCAATAAAATAGAAAAAGCTTTTAAAAATTATTTCAAGAACTTTTCGATGAAATATTTAGCAAGTAAAATAATTTCAAATAATTATTCTCTTGAAATTGATGAAAAACAAATAATTGAATTAGATGAAAATAACTTTAATATTTTATTCTGTATAACTCGAAATAACATATTTGAATTTATTGACATAAATAAATTAATAGACAGAGGATGATGGTTGGGAGACAGTAAAAAATTAAAAAAAGTAAAACCCAATTCATCTACTGATTACAGTAGAAACAACAATAAGAAAACTAATAATAATGAAAAAAATCGATATAAATAAAAAAGAAATTTAAGGAGTTGTTTAAACTGGGTGAAATAAATACCAGTTTAAAAAAAATTATGAAAAAATTTTCCTTGTGGAAACCTACAGAAAATGAAATTCTGAAATTATCCCCCTACTTTAAATAACTACAAAGAGGACTATTCTAGTCATGAAAGTAGTAATCTCACTAAATTTTATTACAATAAAACAGGTATAATAAGAGATGGGTCACTAGGGACCACAGAAAGAGGACCGCTTTTGACTACAGTGTCGTTAAGCGTCCATTGTTTGAATTCGTTCCAGGACTGAGTTGATTAGTGGTTCCGTGGAACTAGAACAGGGGTTGAAACAGTGGATGTTGTTTTTCGCCCTAGTCGAAGCACAGCGCTTGATATTGAATATAACACTTCTTCGAAGGTTGTTGATTGCAACATCGGACAGCTTGAGATCCTTGAGAACTTTGTCATTCTTTCTAAGCTCACTGCTGCAGCTTCAGATATAAAGAAACCTCTTTTCTTTCGCAGGTCATGTCAGTCATGATAACTTTAATAGTGCCTTTGATATATTATATAACGAAATTAAGAGGCAGTCGGCAGCTGCAGTCACTATTGCCATGGCAGAAAAGGTCACAATACATGGTAGGGCCATAAAAACTGAAGAGATGGTCAAAAGATACAATATGTTATCAAAATTTATCACTAATGTTCACTGTGTTGCTGAGGGGATTGAAAGAACCGAAAATATTGCACGCTGGTTTTTATATATAGATTAAATAGAACGGCTTTTGAGTTAGGAATCCCAGCATCTCCAGGTGGAAGGAAGCTTTAATAATACACAGAGTGTCAACTATCTTCTCTTCAGAAAAATTTTATTTTATTTTAGATTATATCTGTGATAGATGTCACAAAAGTAGTGTAAAAATGGGCATTCTCCCTCACCCCCCCCTGGCCGTAACCATAGCAACGATATGGGTTATCGTGGTTACCATGGCAACCGACCCGATTACCATAGCAACGGTCGCGGTTGCCATAGCAACGGTCGCGATTACCTTAGGTACGGTCGCGGTTACCATGGCAACGGTCGCGATCACCTCAGTTACGGCCGCGATGTCCCACGGGGGGTTACCGTTACCACGGCAACGGTCGCGATCACCCTAGTGACGGTTGCTAAGGA
>MQRK01194839.1:14386-25771 GCA_001938485.1 Girardia tigrina | reverse complement strand
ATTTAAATTTGAAATTTGATCCAAAAGTTTAGAAATTATAATAAAATTAAATAATTATTAATAAAAAACTATTCTTTTATTTATAATATAATATAAGTATTGGGTTCGGCTTCAAAAGTTTAACTCATGACACTAAAATTTATTTCTCTAACAATTTAAGTTTTTTAAACAAATATTTTCGAGGAACTTTCGCACTTTCTTTTTATACAAACCATTATAAATAAAAATAGATATGTAAATATAGATATTGTTATTTCATTTATTTAGAATTAAAATTTTTTTTGTTAAAATTATAGTTATTTTATTAAAATTTGTCACAAAGATTTTGTTGCATCTTTTATTAAATTTCAATTTTATTATACATTTAAATTTAACCGTTTCTCAATTACATTGTCCCATTCTATCAAATAACATTTTCTTTTCGTTTTCATAATCGTTTAAAAATTATTTTTAAATTTGATAAAATAACGTTTTAAAAATAAAATTAAATCGCAATTTTCGTTTAATTTAACAACTTTTCAATTACTCTTTCTTTAGATAAAATTAAATTATATTTTAATAATAATTACGTTTTTAGTTCAATTAAACAACTTTTAAATTACCTTTCCATTTCGGTGAAAATACACTTTTTAACAATAATAGTAAGTTATATTTCTTAAAAAATTGAAAATTATATTTTCATTTGTTTTCATTTAATCTTTTTTTTAATGAAAGTTACATTTCCATTTTGTCTTAAAGCAATTATTTTTTTAATTTAAAATTTATGAATTAATAACATTTAAAAGTTAAAAAATAATTTTCTAGTTTAAACATTAAAAATTAGTTTTATATAAATTAATTTTTATGCTATTTTATAAAAATCTCAGTTTAACCTAATCTGTAAATAGAAATGTAAAATATTGAATTATTAATTTGATTAGATTTTAAATTCGAAAATTTTATGAACTCAAAAAAACTCCTAACAATAAGAAAGAAAGTAATTTCCATGTTTAAAATTAAGTAATGAAAAGTACTTTCTTATATATATGCCTACGTACAATTTTTAATTAAATACAGATATATCTACATCATTATGCATGATAAGTAGTTCGTACAAATAAATGCATAAATACCTCTCTACAATTTAATATATAAAATAAAATATTACTGAATTAATATTTAATTAATTTTAGTATTTGATTTTAAAATATTTTATAATTAATATTAATTTTCATAATATTTTAAGAATAATTTGATTGCAATTTTTACAATAAAATTAATATTTAAAGAAAATACAATTTTTTTCATATAATTTAAATTGAACATTAAAATTACATGATGTTTAAAAAATAAACGTTTATATTTTATAAATAAATGATCAAATTTTAAATAATAAAATTCAATATATAATTTTTTTCTTATCAAAAAGTTGTTCGAATTGAGGAAGAAATGATAGTCAGTTGAGTCTATGTTTGGTGAGTATGTAGATTGATGCAGAAGTTCCATCTCAAGTTCCTGTAGTTTTGTCATGGTTTTAAGTGCAGCATGTGGTTTTACATTGTCGTGAAGCAAGATGGAAGTCGACCTATTTACCAAAAGCAGCTGTTTTTCTTTTAGTTTCCGCATCATATCTTCTCATTAGTTGCAGTAGATATCGGCTGAGAATCCAATTTTTATTTCGTTTTGAGATTTTGTTTTGTAATTTTGACTGTAAATTGTAATTGCAGTCTGTTTTAAATTTAATGTTTTTCCTGATAAAATCTATTCCCTAAATAAAAAAAGAGGAGGAATAGGGAAAAATCTCTTTAGATTTTTAAAAGTAAAAATGAATTTTCTATCTAATTATTATTTTTATTTGACGGCTTGGATTTGATTGAGCCGACGGTGATCAATTTGGAGATGCTTTCTGACAGCCGATAGGCAAATGACTTGGGGAGCAACAGTTGACACTAGTATGAGGGATGTCGTTACTGTCGAGTTCACAGCGGTTTTGTCCGATAGCGGTTGCAGTGGGGTCGTAACGTCCTGCAGCGGTTTCATGGAAAACATAATTAATTTGGCTTGCCGCGGGAACGATTTGGTAATTCCTTCGTCAAAATTCAACACCGGGTTAGGAACGTTCCTACAGGTGATCGTGATGTGACTTTCTCGGCGGAATTTCTGGATTTCGTGAGAAATTCCATTCCGAACAAGCGAGAATTCTTTGTGGAATCTTTTCTCGAATTTCATCAGGTGAATATTGTCCCAGTTTTGGTAGTTTTAATTTACTGTCGATTGTGCAAGTTTTCATTTAGGGACTTCGTGATAACGCAGACTATGAAAAAAGTAACTCATAAACTAATATGAAGTCGAAAATTTGATTTTTTTTATTTCATTACATAATAAAAAGTACAATAAAATAAATTGTAATTATCAAAAACAGTAATTAATTTTTTGCTACTCTCATTTTTTGTTTATAGTCGAGTATTGAAAATTGTTTTTAAAAATAATAATAATATGAAATATTAATATTTAAATACATTTATAAATATTTATATAATTTATTGTTTTGATTACTACAAAATTTTTATATAATTTTTTTATACAATTTTGTATAACTAGAAGATAACCTTGCCATTGGGCTTACCTGGTCGAAGGTAAGTTTTGACAGTCTATGGCAAATATGTTTTCTTCTTTTCCTTAAAGGGTTGATCAAAACTTTTATTTTTGAAATCCCTGTAAAATTATTTTGAACATGTAATTTTTTAAAGAATTATTAAAAATGAATTAAGAAATATTTATATACTTTTATATACCAAGAGTCGAATTTTTATAACTTTAAAAATGATTTGAAAATTTCAAACAAGAACGTAAAAATTGTTAAAAAATATACTAATAAGAAAAATGAAAAAATACTGACAGATAAAAAAATAAAGTTTAGTTCAAAAACCGAAACAAATTTATGAATAAAATATTATATTTTAAATAAATTGACGTTAGAATTTTTTCAGTATTTTTCATGTTCCAATTTTTAGAGATTAAAATAAAAATTATAATATTATGTTAATATTTTATTTATTTTTATTTATAATTATTGATATTATTTCATTATTGTTGATTGAAGTAGTTGCAAACCCACTGAAGGGTCATAACAATATTATCATTTAATATATATTATCTGAATAATGGTGTAAATAAAAAATTATATCGATATTAAAAAAACAAGAATGAATCGAAGGATGACCCCTCGGTGGGTCATCAGTAGTCAGGCTTTAAAACGCATTTTCTGATTATATTTTTAGAATCCATTGTTTTCTTAGAATTTTTACATATCTTATTTAGATTTGCACAATTTATTTATAAAGATTGATATAGAAAATGTCGAATAACACAGGTCTTTCAGATTCAAGAATCCAAAGTTCAAAACATATTTTAAGAAAATCTGTTTCACTTTGCGAATTGAATGAAATAACTCCCAAAATCAAAATAAGATTTTATTCTGCGGGTAAATGTTTTATGATAATCTTTAATTATATATATCGTAAAGTAAAATTTATTTTCAAGGGATAAAAATAGGATGACGCGTTTCGAGAGAATAATCCCATCATTAGGTCCCAATATGCCCAAAACTATCACACTATACGAAAAAATACCAGAATTAAATAACATTTAACCAATAAATTATTTGATTTAAAAATTTTATTTCAATTTTCCTAACATATTAAGTGAAATGTTCTAACGCAATCTATTCCATTCTCGCAAACCAACCATTGGCAGCTACCAATTGTCATTTGAGAAAACGATATGTTTTCTCAATCGTTCCATACTTTACGAGATAACGGAGATATATGATAAAGATGACAACTAACAGCCAACTAAAAGTTAATCTTCTCCTTCTCAATGCAATTTTAGCCTTCATATTAAACTCAGTACAATCCGAAATTTCATATATGTAATTCAACTAAAATGACTGATCAAATGGCAATCGAGAGAACAGTGTGTTCTCTCACGAAATTGATTATTGTACATGTTTTGGAAATTCTTTTTTTTCTCTGTGAGCCAAAGTGCCCGGTTGGTACATAAATAAATTCGCCGCATGCATCGGCCCTGGTTTCCACAGGGGTTCTTTCACTAGCGGCCTCCCCCCGCACCCATAACTTGGGTGAACGTCTCCGCCAAGCCCGACACTTTTGCTCACACACCTGACCTTAACAACTCATCATCGAAGGTCAAATCCTCCTCCCATGATGAGTTGTCTTCATCCTCAGATGAATCTCCAATCCTCGTCCTATATAGATTGGAGACATGCTCATCTTCAGATGGATCATTATCTGTTTGATCCTCAATGTCTAATACTCCCCCTGTTGCACTCCTACTCTATAGCTATAAGATTGTACGAGTGCTTCCAGGGCGACAGGATCAAATTCTTCTACCCCCTCAGGAACAGCATGTTCATATTCCATCTCTTCCATCGCTAACATGCCGTCCTGAGGTTCTTGAATCTCTTATACATTATTCCTATTTATTATCTGGATCCCGCTTGGAACTATTCCGTCTCGGTGATAAGACCATTGTTCTGCTGAGTATTTCATATTCGATACTGAGCAGCCAATTGCAATTTGTCTTATCACCTTTGGCTGTATCTTTAGAGTTGTCAGTATGTCAGTGCTCCTTTTCGGCCACGTCCCTAGGCACCCTACTTGAAGGGTGAGCACTGTCACAGTTGTGTTTGGCATGGCAGCCCATCATAAGCAATTATATTTGTTAGTTACTTTTTAATAAGGCACTACAACTCATTAATAAACCTTCAAAATGAGCAAAGTAAAGCCGTTTTAAATCCTAAAATCTTTAATCACAAATTTAAAAACAATTAGCCACTATTACCAAATAATATCTTAAATAAATAAAACATTTGTTCCCTTTTAAAATAACTTTATAAAAAACATGTTGTTGCTATGGGAAAGTGTCTCCAAACATGCCAACCACTCTCTGCAGATAAAGAAATTTCTGTTGGCTTTCAAAAGTAATAAAAAGCCTTTATTGTACAATGAGGTGCAACAGATGAAATAAATTCCTTACAACTCTTAATAGTTTTTTTATTGATATTATATGGGCCTCCCATCTCTAATGGTATTGAGCCTAAGGCTCTTTAGAGGGTCCACCCAAACTAAAGTCCTTAAGGGCCCCCCAATAGGCCTACTACAGAGTCAGTGGCCTTCCGCCTCTGAGCAGTCGGCTTGCCAGTAACGAACGACCAACCATGGAACTTAATACCATGGCTGTACATGCCGTTGGCTGTTACGGTGGACGCGTAACAACCGCGAAATGGGCACTTGAATTGTCCTCTTGCAGTCTTGTAATCGGCTGGCAGTCGGTATTGTAGGTGCGTCTCTTCGGCATCGTCGTTCGGCTGTATCCTCGGCATACTCACAGTTGCGTCCGGCAACTGAGGATTGGATTGGTTTGATGTCGGCTCTTCCTCGTTCTCTTCTTTCAAGTTTTCTTCTCTCTGGGCGTTGGATGTTGGCGCTTCTTGATGATTCTTTTGAATATGAATCCTTAGGAAACCAGCCGTCTTGTATTCCCTCGGACAGTGTTGACATTGATATTTTCCTTTCTTCTGACGTGGCTGGGCTTTCTTCTCTCTCTTCTTCCGCGGGATTGGCTCTGCTCCTTCGTGATCTCTTCTGAGATTCCTGTTTAACTCCTTAACTTCCGCATATTGTTTGTAACAGGCATCCATCGGGCAGCTGTGTTCTTTCAGACGAGGTAGCACCAGTCTTAGTGTTTGCTCGTCCCCGCTTCTTTGGATTCTCTTCATTCGGAATACTTTCTCGATCTTTCCATCCATCGTCAGTAAGTTTTCCTGCAGAACGTCTCTTTTAAATTCACCGAAACTGTACTCGGCTCCAAAGAGCCAGTGAGCATCCACTCTGAGAGATTCTACCAGATGTATTGATATTATATAATATTTTTATGGCTCGATTAAGTTTTCTTTATTGAACAATTGGTTATTCATTTACTGACTATTGATATTAAACCTTTATTTGTTATTAACATTAAAATCAAATCTACAATAAATCTTCATACCTATTACTTGAATTTACAACATTTTAATGTTAATTTTTTGCAAATACGTTACTTATATATCTTAAACTATAAAAGACGATATTAACATTACCAATATCCATTTTAGTGAATAAAATGATGAACAAGTGTTTATATTTGTAAAATAACAATTTCCAATGATAACTGTTGATGTCTTTGGAAACTCACCAAGTTATATTGCTTGATTTGGTTAAGAGTTCATTATTTGAAGGATTGTTTGACGTTGTTAATAAAACTTTTTCTAAGGTAATCCTTTATTAAAGATCGAACTTTCTCGTTGAAAATTTAAGGTATTATATATTCAAATATGTTTTAAATAACGCGTTAATAAAACACATTTTATTCCATACTTTCATATGTCATCACTCAAACCTTACACTGAATCTAAGAAACGAATCTCATCTTTCGATTAATAAGATACAAAAGCTTTTTCCATTTCAGATTCTTGATGAAATAAGTGATATAGCATTGAAGCATTGAAATAAATCTTTTAGGCAATCAAATTATTATTATAAAATTAATTTAAGGATGTTAAATGAATATAATCTTTCATTTAGGAGAGGTCCGGAAATCTCGAAGTGGTAACTGAATTTATCGATAACTTGCTCATTATCATCACTATTTGTCCACAGAGGCCAACAGTTTTTCCAAACATTCTTTCAACAGACCAAAAGAGGAAAGAAGAGATAAATTAAATAGAAACTCAATTTTGAGTATACAAAATGCATCAGCCGATTCCAATTTGAACGATATTTTACAGATCAGCTCTACCAATAATAACATTTCTGTTACTTTTCCAGGAACTTTGAAACATTTTTTATTGACTATTTTACCAGTAGAACTGGAAGACTGGGATGAACAGTCGTTTTTGAAAAAAATATTATTAATTATGCAGAGTCCGGTGATGTTTGTATTGACAATGACCATTCCTGTGGTTGAAGATGGAGCTTTCTTAAAAGGATGGTGTAAAATATTAAACTGTTTACATTGCATTTCGTCCCCTCTCATTTGGATAACATTCATTCATGGTAGGAATGTAAAGTAATTTTATTTAATAATAGTGATAATAATGACAACAAAATTATATAAATAATAAATGAAAAACGCGAGTCGAAATTTGTTTTAAAACTACTTCGACAATATTTATCTAACTAGATTTAAAATAATTTTTAATAACCAAATTATAATAAAAAAGTCTTTCTTTGTAAAACAACAAAATTATATAAATAATAAATGAAAAACGCGAGTCGAAATTTGTTTTAAAACTACTTCGACAATATTTATCTAACTAGATTTAAAATAATTTTTAATAACCAAATTATAATAAAAAAAGTCTTTCTTTGTAAAACAATTTGTTAACAATTTAGAACAATCAAAATTTTATGGTTTTATCTTTCTTCGATCCGAGAGATGAAAATAAATCATAATTTTAATTTTATATATTAGTATTAGGTAAGATCAGGCCAGCTGTCTGGTAAAGGTACTATGTAAACCTGTCATACCTGTCCCATTGTCGAATGGTTGGCGACTAAACCGGCTCTCTCACCTAGAATAACCTGGGGGAAGAGGGTGTGGACACCTAGCAGGATGTAAAATAAAACCTATCGAAGGGCGTATGAGTTCCTCGGAGCCAACGGCCATCCATATCTGGAGAGGAGATATGCGCCACCAGGTTCCCTGTCTAATGAGACACTCAAAAATATGCAAAATCAAGCCATAATGCTTGTGCATAATTGATTGCACCCACGGCCCAACGGCTACGGTACCAAAAAATATTAGTATTTTAAATTTATTTATAGAGAAATTTCAAACCAAAATAATGCTTTTCCACCGAAAAAATATTTTAGAAATGTTGTGATCGAATGTCCTAATTTCAATCATTTTTATAATAGAAGTTTTTTATTTTTATTTTTATTTTTAATTTAATAAAACAAACAAACAGCAATATTTATATTTATATAAGTAATCTAATTATTTTATTGTTTGTGTAAATATTTTATATTTACAATATTGCTATATAATTTAATTAAATAAATAATTTATTATATTTTTTTTTCATTTTGTACAAATATTATATGTACTATATATACTGGGAGGAATATTTAAATTGTATGAATGTGTTAATGTTGTATGTTGATTTAAGTATGTTGAACTTAGAATGGTGATTCACTCACCCAGATGGAAATTGGTATTTATTTATATTTACAGGGATTAATTATTAAAACATAATTAAAATAATAATATGACAAGTTTATATTTTTAAAATTAACAATTAAAATAAAGTTTAATATTTTTTAAAAAAGAAAAGAATTTAATTAGATATAAATAAAACTAATAAAATTTAAATTAAATTCATATTTAACAATTCGATAACATTATTATTTTGAGTTTTTATAAAGAAATGATTAAAATTATTAATTTTAATTAATATTTCTAGAACTTAAATATTTAAAAAGATTTAGAAAATTTGTTCGAATAATCATTATTAAAAAGGCAGAAATAAAAAATCAATTAAAATCATGTTAAACTGTGAAAGATCTTGCGAGAGTTGTGATGACTCTAAATGTGATAATAATAAAAATTCAAATGAAAATTGCCTCAATGTTCTTAACATATACATTAATATTTTGATATCTTCCTGTGTCTAGTCTATTACAAAACAACAAGCCAGATACGAAATGTTTACATTAAACACTAATATTTTTTATTATTGTCATTTTAAAATTTTCTGCAAAATGAAAAAAGGATCTTCTTAAGTTATAGTTCTAGCCTCCACAAGGATTGGCTTTTTCTCATTTTTGCATTCTTCTTTTCCTTGGCTTGAAATTGAAAAGATGTATAATGTTTTGCCCTCTGTTAGTAAAAGGAGAAAAAGGAGCGGTGTTGGCAAACGTCTTCCTGACATAAGTAAAACAAAAAAAAACAGGATCGATACTCTTGAATTTTTGCAAGCTCGAGTCAATTTGTTTGATAGTGAAGCATCAAGGTTTTGCCGAAATCCCAGGGAATCCAGATGTATGTAGAGCGTGATTAGAGTGCATTTTAGTTCTAGGAATCTTGTCTCGGTAAACTTATCCCGTCTGCCTTTCTTTACAGCATTTTCAATGTAAATATCTAAGTTTTGACCTAGAGAAACCATTTCTGAACTTTTCGTTTTGGAAATAAATCCATCCATGTTTAAGCCTTAGATGTATTTATATAAAAGAAAGGGTTAAATATTCTTTTTTCACTTGGTATTTAATCCTGTGAAGATGTAAAAATATCTGTACAGTTAGATGAATGTATTTCAAAAGAAGTTGCAAAGTAGAGACACTGCACTCCTCGCTGATAAGTAACGGTTGGCCAGTCAATATACAAAGAAATAATTTACAAAGACCTCACTGACTTGTGTCATGACCTAAAATACTAAAAAGTTCATCAATTTATCTATTGTATCTCTCTATAAGTCCTATGAATTCTTATCCCCTTCACATATCTATAGTTTTGGATTTATTTTTTAAAGAATCGTCAAACATAGAAACAGTATGCATTTCACTAATACCGGTGAATTTCCAATGTTAAATTATGGTTAATATTTGGCCTTAAACTAAATTATGCCAGTAAACCGAAAAATAAAATAAAATCTTATTCCAAATAACAAAAACATATCAAACAATTACAAGTAATGTACTTTTCATTCGAATAAATGTATTTTTTTCAACTTCTCCAACGATAAATCCCCTTGGCACCAAAATGCTGGATCCTTTGATTCAAAGAAAACTGTCGATGCTGGATGCAGATGGTGAAGGTTTTGAAATATCTTCCACTGAATTAGAATGAGCCGAGTACTTTAATTAACATTGTTTGATGCTCTTTGTTGCCAAGTGCCAAGTTTTTGTGAATAATAACTTATTGTATTTGTACCTTTACTAAAAAAATTTTGTTTAAAACCTACTAATTTATTTTAACCTAGCCCATTGTAACCGGTCACGAGTTAACTAGCGTTGGCACTTGCTTTAGCTATTTCAATTTATGAAACCCATGTTAATTTAGAATATTGTAAAAGCTTTGTTCATCGTGTTTTGACGTGTCCTTTTATCATAAAAAAGTTTATTTATATTCTTTCACTTCCACATTCAATTACGAAATAGATTCAGGGTAAAATTACCAGTAAAAAATGTGCTGAAATTCTTTTTAAATATCAAATACAAATTAAAAATTATTAGGAAAGGAAATCTCGGAATGTGTTTAAAACCAGAATTATATGATGTCAATTGAAATACAGCGATTTTCCTTAACAAAGAGCCACTTTTCAAAAAAACAATATTTGTCAATTAATATACGACAATATTATTTAAAAATATCTTTCAACTTCTTAGTTTAATATAAGAGAAATTCTGTATAAATATTTATAATTTACTTTTAAATCTGACAATGTTGAAGATATAATGAGAATTAATACGGGCTTTCTTTATTTTTGAAAGCCGGCTCTAAGGAAAAACAATGGATAACTTGACAAACAAAAACTTTATAAATGAAGATTCAAACTAAATATTTTTAAATTTTGTTGTCGATTGTTTATCGAGTTAGAAATTTCCCAAAAAATGTCTGTAATACTCTTCAAATGAATTTAGTTCAGACAACACCAAGTTTATATTATTTGTAAATTGATCACGTGTTGTTGCCTGAATATGTACACGAAATAGAAGGATGCAAATACATCTTTAATTGGATTGAGATCTGGGGAATAAGCTGGCCGGTAAGCAACCTCTACATTAATATCTTCAAAAAGGTTTTTATTCCATGACAGTGATGAAAACTGATGCTGTCCATAACAAAAACAGGATTCCCCATAAAAGATCTTTTTTCATTACAAAAATTTAGAGGGCCTAGGAATGTAGCACGATCATAAATGGTATCATGAATTTGATGACATTCGATTCCGTTAGACGATATTATCACATAAAGTGAAATATTTCGACCCTTTGATCGAGGCTGGTATAGAACAGCATCTTGAAAAATTCTCAAATAACCATAGTTACTGGATGTATGTAGGTTGAACCCAGACTCATCTTTAAACAAAATTCTCCTCTTTATCATTTCCAATAACCTTGAACAAAAGAGTCGTCTTTCACTTATATTCGATTCTGTTAATCTTACTGTGAGAGGTGGTTGCAACGTCGATATTCGAGTTCATTTTTTTAACACGAAAATTTATTTATATAACAATTCACATATTTAAAACAAATTTTCCTGTTAATTTAATTATCTCGCCACAAATTAATCTATTAAATTCTTTTCAATTCAATTTTTAAAATCCTGAAAATTTATTTCAAAAAT
>MQRK01194828.1:24325-35811 GCA_001938485.1 Girardia tigrina | reverse complement strand
TTATATAAAAATTTTAATTTGTACATATTTAATATAACCTTCTTTCAAAAATTTTCCTAACATTTTTAATTCCGAACAATATCATTTAACAAATTGCTTTGAAAATAAATATTATATGCAATATTGTTTGAAATTTGTATTTTCATTGTGTTAAAATGAACTTGAGTCAACGTGATATTCCAATGATGATATATTACTGCTGGAAACGTAATTTGAATCCACCGCTATATATAAAGAGATGAATGCAGCACTTGGAAGTGGTGCTGTTAGTGAGAGCACTTGCAGTCATGGGTAAAAAATTTTAACAACGGCGATTTTAATGTGGAAGATCAACAACGATCTGGAAGGCAGTCAATGAACATTGATGACGCTGTATTGCAACAGCTGGATTTGGACAAATCAGCATATGTCGCTCCATAGCACTTGAGTTTGCAATTTCCCCAGAGACAGCTCAAAGTCTTCTCATTCAGATGGGGAAAGGTACTTGTGTAGTCGATGGGTCTCACATCTACTGTTCTCTGAACAAATGGTTAATAGAGAAAGAATATGTAAGGAGCTGTTAGCAAAGCAATCGGTTTTTGATTTTCTTGGACAACTGGTAACCATGGATGAATCCTTGATATATTGGGACAATGGAGGCTCACAACATCATCGTTCTTGGCGAGGAGAACGAGACAATCCTCGAGTTGAAGTTCGTCGTGTGCTTACACCAAAAAAACACATGATTTCAGGTTTTTGGGACTGCAAAGGTATATTGCTAATGGAAGTTCTCCCTCTTGGACAGACAATTACTGCGGTTATCTACTGTCAACAGCTGGATCGTCTTGTTGCTGCAATACAACAAAAGCGGAGGCGGCTTATGGGAAGAGGAACTCAACAAATTACTTACCTTCACGATAACGCCAGACCCCACATAGCCAAAAAAACAGTAAATAAGCTGCGGGAAATCGGGTTCAGTGTATTGCCTCATCCGCCATACTCACCTGACCTTTATCCCTCCGATTTTTATTTATTCTCCCCAATGAAAACCGCCCTCCGAGGATGAAATTACAAATCCGCGGAAGAAGTTCAAGTGGTGTTGGAGCGTTGGATTGAAGAGAAACCTCGCAGTTTCTTCACCAAAGGAATTAGAAAACTCCTAAAACGGTGGGAGAAGTGTATGGCTCACAATGGACAATACTTTGAACACATTAGAGATGATGAAAATTAATAATAAATGCTTATCCTTCACTTGTTTATAAATCGTTCAAGACTTTCTGGACAGACCTGTATTTAAACAAAAACCTTTTTTAGATTTAATTTGGTGTTTATATAGAAATTTTTATAATTTATATATATACATGGATAGTCCGATTGCTAACGATTAAATGATTTTGACAATACCAAAAAGATAATAATTTTGATTTTATTTTCTTGTTATAATTTAATAAAATTGATATTATTAAAAAAAGCACTTATATTTTTTAACAGAACGAAATTGAGCACTTCAGTTACAAAAAAATATTATTTTTTGATGAAATAATAATAGTAGGTAGAAGATCGAAAGTAAATCAAATTTAAGGTAAATCAAGAGGAAACTTAATAGTTTTATCAACTTTTTGTCGATAAACATTTTGTTTCGAATAATGAAAGTAAGCGATAACAAAAGATACACTAGCTTAGATTTTTAAATATTTTTTAATGAGAATTTCTTTAGTTAAGTGATCAAGTAATAATTATGATGATATCATTTGGTTATGTGAACAAAAAATCTCGGACCAAGTGAAGGCCAGCAGATTGGAATACGTGACGAAAGTCATAAAAGAAGGATGGCGAGATTCCGATTGCATCTTCATCGACGAAATCGGCTTCAATATTTGTCTGCGGAGAACCTAAGAAAGATCGAAAATTTGGCTGCAAATTAATTGCATAATTCCAAACAGCAGAGGCTGGAACATGACCTTGATGATGGCCATCTCCAAGAATGGTCCAGTTCATTTTCAGATAGTCACTGGAAGTGTGAATCACGAAGTATATCAGGGATTCATAAGTGACCTGGCACCCAAACTTCCAGAAAGAGTGCATTATCTGATTCACGTTCCTTAACTTGATTGAGGCAGTCTTCCGCAAACTTAAAAGAAAAGTTAAGTTGCATTTATCGAGGCGATGAGATATGCTTCGGATGCTGCAACCGCAAAGAATTGCGTTACTGCATGAGATTATTATGCAGGCAGTACAAAGTTGTGGATACAACTATTTGAAACCATATTAACGCCACTTCAAAAGATTTTTTCCGGATTGCTTCCTGGAAAACGATATTATTGGGGATTAATTTGTTAATTAATTTTTTAAATAAATATTATTATATTTTATTTCTTTAATATTTATTCGTAATGTTGCCAAAACAGCAGGATAAATAAAAAATTATCCTCGCTGGAAATGGCTATTTATTATTGTCAAACGACAGAAAAAAATAATGTCGAAATTAATGATTTCATCACCCTTAAAAGAGACACAGTAAGGTGATGATTACCCAATGATTCTTTTAAACATTGGGTGTGTACTCTTATTAAACAAACAGACAGTGTTGATTACATAATCATTACTTTTGCATTTATATATAGTGAATGAAATTTTTAATCATAGACCTGAAGATGCGGTTGATCCATTGAAATATATTATCTGTCGGATTGAAGTTTATGAATAATAAATTAGATTAATATATTCTTAATTGTTTAAAAAGAACATAAAAAATAAAGAAAATTAGATTAAATTAATACAATTAATTTTTTGAAGAATTATTTTTTAATAAACTAATCAATTAATTTGACTTCAATTTTTAATTAAAAAATTGGATAAGAAAAGTTGAAAAGAATGTAATTGCTTTATTAACTCTATTAAAAGTTTTTTTGGTTTCAAAGAGAAACCTTAAAAATATGATAAATTAAAATAATAATTTAATAATTATTTTAATTTATTAAATACTCGAATCTTTTTATCTATTAAAGTCAAGTTATTTTTATCAAAAGTAAATATAAATAAATAATCTTATCATAAATTCCATTGATACTTCAATTGGAAGGAGAGTAATGAATAATACATTAATAAAAACTGACGTCTTGCGTGATAATAACACGTTTATTATCATAATATATTATTCCAAATGGACGGTTTTTTTTATAATTCAAAATAAGATTAAATCATTTTACTCGATTTATTTTTTTATGATAAAATAGCATAAACCAAAAATTATTATTTATTTGAAATTCATGTAATTAATTTTTGACATTTTTCGGTCATAAATTATAATTTTTTGTTATTTAAAATATTTTTCTCGTTTCAGAATTATTTTAATGTTTTGTTTTGCATTTTATTTTACTTTTGTGAAAAATACTAAAGGGAAACTATTTTAGTCGAAATTAATTTAATTATCTTTTTTTAATTCATAGCCGACTCTAAAATATTTTGGTGGTGCTTTGTGTCAGAAGGTTTTGTGGTACCAAAACATTGATGGTTAAGAAAAATTACACATTGATTTACGTGGTGCATTTGTTGGGTATACAATTAAATCTCGTTTTATTTTTTTATTTATATTCAACTACTAATCTGACTCCAAATGAACAAAAGGTTTCTTCCAACAATAATATATGACGAATGAACAAGACCTTTTAATAATAATTTATTCTGCAAACAACAATAAAATTACAAATATAAATTCAACTCTAACAGTACACTACAATTCAAAGATCACACTTCGATTAAACAGTTACAACAACTTTTAGTTCGAGCGATGCTAGAATGATTTATTTAAAACTTATCTTCTCCTTTATAGGATACTGATACTTTCGTAATATCACAATTTATTTAAAAGCTTAATCTCTCCTTTACAGGATACTAAAAACTTTTCTATTAATTTTTTTAGTTTAAAAAAAATAATAAACAAATTTACCACGCATACAATTTAAAGTTAATTTTCTTTTGAGTGATCAAATGGGCCACTGTAACTGAAATAACTATTGCTTATATACTAGTTTTTCCTAACCTTGAAAATTGAATAACTAAAACAAATCTCAAAATATTTACAAATATTTATAAATTTTATTAAAATACTATTATAATAAAAAAATTATTAATTTTAACCAGCGAATTATTTTAAATTTTTTATTAGATTTACAAATTTAATTTATATTTTTCTGAACCCCAACACATTCAATGAATATACAGCCTGATAAATAAAACGGATTCGAAGAAGGGGCACTTTTTTTAACTCAACAAGTTTAACGTGTGTTGGAATAATTTTGAAACATAATGTCAATTTCGTTCCACACACTTCCGCAAACAAAAAATCAACTCAAAAAACAACTGTTTAGAAAATTCTAATGGCATACGGCGAAGAAATCGTGCATGACAACCTTTAAATCAACTTTGGATCAAAACTTGATGCCTTTCAAATTCTTCTTTAAGTGTCTAAAGAGGTAAAAATTGTTCGATGCCAAATCTGGGCTGTACGGTAGAAGATCCACAACCTTCAATTGTGGGTTGAGAAAGCCCCGCTGTGTGCACTGCGTATTTTCATCGCTCGTACATGACTTGTCTCAATTCGCATCTTCACAGATGGTTTCTCTCAAAACAAATCTCACTCTTTTGTCTCATACTTTGTTTCCGGCATATACACCTTGAGTTGGTTTTCATCCTCCGTAATTAAATTATTTTAGAAAGTCTCATCATGTTGGTGTCACAGGTTCAAGTTGTTCTGATTTTACTCCAAGTGGTATCGTTTCATTTCACCAGTCAAGAGGTTGGATATAAATTTGGAGAACAGTTTTCTAATATCCATGTATTTCAATTTTACATAGACTATATCAGTACTGATGTTGAGCTTCGTGGACAGCATTTTCATGATGATTCGAAGCTCTTCTTGGAACATCTTCTCCAATTCTTCATCAAATGTGTCCCAAATGTCTTGTAGCCGATGTGATTTTTTTTTATCAAAATATGAATTTCGACCATCTTCAAACTGTTTCCTCTAATATTTAACAGTTGTCAGAGATGGGAAGACCTGTAGGTAAGTTGACTAAAAAAGATTGTACATTTCACTGAATGTCTTCTTCTACAACAGTTAGATAAAATAAAGCAATTACTGAAATTAAAATCTGTTTTAATTTATTTAATCACACAAAAATAACTGATATTTGCTATACTTACTGAACGCACAATGCAAGGCTATGACTTTTTTAAGTTCCTAATTAGGTTTACTCTTGCCTCTGAGTCTAATAAACTGTTTCTGTATATATGTACTTTATTCTTACTTTTACTCTTAATCTTCGAGTTTTCTTTACATTCTTTGATTGCATTTTTAAAAAAAAGTTTAACTGATATACTTTTTAAAATAAAATCCTTATAATTTTAAAAACTGTTAAATGTAATTGTTATACAATTTAATAATACTTTTAAAGCTTTACTTGAATTTATACTTAATGCGTTATTTATTGAATTATTTAAAATCTCAAATTAGCACAAATAATTTGTCTCCAAATGGTCCATGATTTGTTTTTCTTAAAATCTCAGGGTTAAAGGACTTTTCTTATCATAGAAGAGAACGTCGTAAAAATCCCATCTTCTATATTTTTGTATAAGTATTTATCCCTCATCTTTCCTTTTCTTGTTTACATCTCAAAAGGGGTTGTATCTTAAGCACCACTCTAAGAATAGAAAAAAATCATTTCGATTAATTCTGAATATTAAATGTTAATATTATTCGCTTAAAATATTAAATTTTGTAAACAATTTGTTGCAGATACGTTTTCGTCTTTACAAATATTTCAACAATATGAATATTCCTTTAATGATGATTTGTCAGAATAAATAGTGATATCTATTCAGAGCCTTTTATTTACTAATAAAGAACTTCAAAGTCGTTCTTAAAATTAATTTATTTATATACATTAATAGTGAATTCAATCATTCAAATAGTTCGTGTTATACACAATGAAAATGTTAACTAATAAATTTATCAACAATCTATTCATTGTATAATTTTATTTGAAATTGAATCGCAAATAAAAACAGTAAACTGAAGTAAATAACATACACAACATACAATAAATATCAACCAAACTCATCACATGGCCCATGTTCTAAAGTATACATAATATTAGCTAATACGTAATCAGAATCCCTGTACAATCTCTACTTCTCCTTTCAATTAATAACATGGTCTTTTTTAACACAATGACTGGGTTCATTTGACCACCAGTGAACAAAAATGTCCTCCCAGTCAAAGACAAAAGTGATCGACTGGGAGATTGGCAATTCGGAAATGATCCAAAATTCGAACCTATCTTTAAAACTACTTTTCTATTTTTTTGTGATCATAACCTGATTGTTTTGCAACAACAGAAGATTTAACCTTGGTTGTTCTAGCAGAAAACTCAACCACAAATACACGCCTTGGCTCCTTCGCAACTGAAGAATCCATTATCAGTTCTTCTAACGATACAGGAGTAGAAAAGTGAATGTAAAATGTTAAGTAGAAAGTTGCAGTGACCGCTTGGAAGTTCCAGTTGATGATAAGTGTACAAGGCAATATGTGATATATAGAACGTGTGAAAAGTTTGAAAGTGGAGCTTGTAAGTTTGCTCGCAATGACACTGTTTACTTTGTTCATGGCTGCTGTGCAGATTCAACTGTAAGAGTGATTGTTGTCAATGATCACCCTGACTCAATCTCCCATAAGGAAGTTTCTTATTTCACACGCCGTGAATGTTTATAACGACAGACTGATAGGTTTTCTTGCTGCCTGTGAGGAATGTTTTGAATAGGTTGTTGTTTTATATTGTGTATGTTGTATGTTGATTCGGATTGTGTCTCTCATACCCAGATGGCTGATTGGTATTTTTTGATTCTTACTAATTGAAAATAATTTAATTTAATTTTAAAGTAAAAGATTTAAAATATTTTTCAAATGTAATATTTAATTTTTAATGTAATTTAAAATTTTAATTTATTAATTTAAGTAGTACTTTTTAAAAAATGTTTAGATATAATTTTAACCAATTAGAATCTTTAAAATTAATAATTAATAATAAATATTTTTCATTTATTTAAAAAAATTAGAAAAAAAAAACTCAGAACTATATTAATCAAGAAAAAAGTCGAATAGCAAAAGCGGCTTGAATAATTTTTGTCATTACAACTCTGCTTGTGATGTTAATAAATGTTCAAAAAATCATACTGATGTTGGTAATACTGCCAAAAGCTTGTCATCAAGGTCTCTAGCTCAAGTTCACAAGTCTAAAATTATTAACAGCCTTTGTGAGAATGGAATGACATCTCAATTGGTTAGGAATTTCAACCTTTATCATCAACATTGCATTACGGATACACAAACTGCTATCAAGAAACGCTACTCATCGTTGCTCAAGAAGTTCAAAAGGAACTAACTCGTGAGCTACAGGATTGTGTTGCTTACGCAGTAAAAGTTGATAGCAGCGTCAATCAGCAAATAGTGGATTACAAGTATGGCTCCGCGTGAATAATTACAAAAGACCGAGAAATAAAGAACGTCTTTATAACCTTTAACGAACCTCAACAGATTGAAACCCTTGGACTGCTGGAGGCCTCTATACATGGTCTTATGATCATGGTCGCATCAACTTTCAAGCTGATATGTGTTTAAAAAATTGCGAAAGCGCTAATACAGGATAAACAAATGGTGCTCTTCAAGCTTATGAAGAACTTGTTGCATCCTGATCTGCTGACGTTTTTGTGTGCTGTTCACAGAAGTGACCTAGCTTTTAAAAGTATTGAATGAAGCGTTTCGGAGCTGCGAATCTTGATTACAAATGCCAAGTCTCTAGCTATTCTCTTCAGGACGTTTAAAAAAACAACAAAACTCTTGCATAAATTTCACCTCGCTGACTTTGTTCAAGTGCCGGCTGATCCTTTGGAGTTCGGTGCTCATATGCACACTACGTACTTTTACTTGGTGTCTGGTATTCCTAGGTAGTCCCCATCTAGGTCTAGGAGTTTCAGCTCGAATTCAGACACATCCTCATCGTTCGCTGACTTGATTATCAGGTACACCATCTCGTTCTTGATTGACAGCGCTTCTTAGCTGCCCGGAATCTTTAGGATCTTCGATACGTTGGTAATGTTGAGTCACTAATTCACGTTTGAGAGACATTATGAAACGTGCCCATCATCTGCTGACTAATCCAGTGTTTCGAGCAATCCGAATTTGTTTTTCGCACGAGATCTTTAATTGTTTCAATGATTTTATTCCAGTATTCAGCTTTGAAAAATTTCTCTGCAAACATGGAGCCCAAATTTCGAAAAAAAAGTAAAATAAACATAAAATCAATTTTTTTAAAAAATTATTTTTAATAAACAGTGAAATTTTATTTTTTATATTAAAATGAACACAGATTTCCATCTTTTTTAAAAACTTGCACAATATACGGTTGTGCACTATATAAGGTTGTTTAAAAAATAGTGTCGCTTTTTAACAATCTTTAAAGACAAATATATCGGCGTAGAATCAACTTTATTAATCGAAATAAAAACTGTTAGCATCAATACACTTTTGCGAACGTTTCACAAGTTTATTTATTCCGGTTGCATAAAATTCTGTCTGTCTAGAGGCGATGAAATCGTTGAAGGCAGTTTTGGCATTTTAAAATTTTTAGCAATTTAAAAAATTTTAATTAAAAAATACATTAAAAATAAATATGAACAACTTATAATTTATAAGTAAATATCTTACAATTAATATTGTTCCAATACTCCGAATTTTCCGTTTTTTTCCCATGGGATCAAATTTTTACATAATCATCCATTGTCATCGAGAATGAGTAAATGTGCAAAGATTGAAGAAAATCGATTGATTAAAAAGCCTTCAAAAACAGGTTTCAAAATACCATGGATACATATATTTGTGTTTTTAATTTTATTTTCTATTTTTTTTTCAAATTTTCTAATTTAGTAAATTCTAACTTTATTTTGAAAACCCAAAATAGGTCCATTTCAGTAGAGAACAAATGAATTTAGGTATCTAAAATCATTAGTTTTTTGCTTTAACTTCAATCTGGAACAATGTAAGTACATTAGATAGTTTGTCCAACAAGAAATATGATCTGGAACTTTTTAAACTATATGGAATCTTATTTCGGTCTTTACTGTATAACGTATGAATAATTTACGAAGACAAATCCTACCCTCCCCCGAATGTAGTTTCGGCTTGTAGTTGATTCTATTCAGAAACACATTATGTATACTTAATGTCTGATTTTATTATTGTTTCATTTGACTTGCAAAAGATTTCTATGTATGAGAAAGATTTAAACTTCAAAGTCCAGGGGATGTGCTTTCATGGGATACATGAAGAATTAAAGATGTTTTCAAGATTATTCAATTCAAAATCATTCAGTTTCCTTAAATTCCCTCAAAATCACCGATTTTATTCATCAATAATATCTTTGTTCATTTTATTATAGGGAAATATTAACTAATGTAATTTTTACGTTTTGACAAAAACCCCGACATTTGTCATAATTTGATGGGATAATGGTATATTTGCTACAATGTCAGACACTATTAGACTCGCTATTAATATTAATAACATCTGTTTCTTTTTTTTAATAAATTATAACTATATTTTTTGTAACTATATAAAAATAATTAACATTGATGCTCCATATAGATGTATGAGGATAACTGTTCGAATTCGTGGTATTACTTACACAAAATTTTTAAAGGAACATTAAACAATTGTTTGAGCCATATTTGCAGATATTATGAAAATGTCTCTTGATATTCTTTGTAGGGACTTTTAATATTTCAAATTAAATTAAATTAGATTAAATACATATTTATCATATAGATATTTATTTTATATGTAAAATATTCAATATTTATATATAAAAGAAAAAATGGAGCCTGAGACGAAAACGAAAAAATAATCTACGGAATAAAATCTTTGTAAATAATTTATGTAAAAATAAAACGGTGCTATTTATGAATCAAAATTTTCAAAGGCGCAATGTAATGTGTCATACAATAAAAGATGTCCTACAACAGACTTCGTCGATTGATTTTTGTTTCATTAGACTTAACTATTTTTTATTGAACGGTTTTTAGTATTTTATCTTTAAATACCCCTGATCAGGCTCCTTGATCGACATTGCTTGATCAAATGACGAGACTCGCTTTCAACCTCGATTCACCCACAATCTACAGCCCACGAAAAACTTATTTCTTCCGCGAATGACGGAAGCGTTTACACAAATTGATAATTGAAGGGGTATTCGCCCTTGTATTGATTTTTTTATTGATTGTCTTTCCCTCAGTGCGTTTGGACTTAATCGTCATAATTCCTGTTTGTTTAATGATCACCCAGATTCACTGAAGTCCTTTATTTACTATTTTTTCTCGATTCCATCGTCATCGAGTTCGACTCACATTGCTGGTTTTAAAAATGTAATGGCATGAGACGACACTCATGTTTCAATGAAGTAAGGATTTTTCCATATCTTCATATCTTTGTCATCATTCCAGTTGCATGTTGAAATTGACTCTTCATTCAACAGTAAGATCCTCTGATTTCATTGACTGTCAAAATTTGGCGTGAAACTTCAATTAATAGAGCCCTACATTCAGATTACTTTTTTTTATCGTTGAGCAAAAGTGCCCGGTTGGAACATAAATAAATTCGCCGCATGCATCGGCCCGAAGGCGTCCTCTGCACCGGTCCTGGTTTCCACAGGGGTTCTTTTTCTAGCGACCTCCCCCTGCACCCATCAATTGGGTGAACGTTTCCACCAAGCCTGACACTTCTGCTCAACCTAACCTTAATAACTCATCATCGAAGGCTGGGTCGTCCTCCAATGATGAATTATCTACATCTTCTGATGAATCCTTAACTTAGTTTTCTCAACTTATGTATGGCGAATTTTATCTTTGCCCACCAGTTCTTGATCTTCCCCGATTGCGTCCCAGCGTTCAGCCAGCGTATTGCTGCCTCAATTGACAAGAGACGCATCTTTCGGGGACCTGTCGCTCCGCGTTGAAGGGAAAAGACTGCAGCATCGTACACGCAATCTTTTGGAAACTGTGGCCCAGCGACTGAATCAAGTATTCGTCAAGTGAAGACTAAATGCCGACCCCTCCATTTTCCTTTGGCGCGTAGAGATGTGCATTCGACGAATTCTTCTACAATCCCAACACCTTCTTATGCAACAGTCTGATCACGTTATCCAGACTGTGGCTCTTGCCATCCAGGGTCCCATATGGAATGTAAAAGACCCTGAACGCGAATATGAGCTTGGACTGCAGGTAGATCATATAAGCTTGCAGTTTTTGCCAAGGAAACAGTATTGATTCTGTAATCTTAACTGTTTCCCTTGTAACTTCTGCAAGCTTTTCAACTGGTGCTATCTTGATGTTTTCTGAGAAATGACCTCCCAAATATACCACGAATTCATTCTCCGTGATTTCTGGAATAGCGTTCC
>MQRK01194811.1:6371-22128 GCA_001938485.1 Girardia tigrina | reverse complement strand
ATATATATATATATATATATTATTTTAGATATTTTCTTATTTTAAAAATTATTTATAAAAATTAATTATTTCAAAAATTTTAATAGTGTACCTGGTCCTCACATGCATGATGTTGGAATCGCTAAAAAAAGCAACAGCAGGGATGAGGACCTATGCGAATAATTAACAAATATTTTTGGTATGCTGCGTAAATTTACCTTGTGTTGAACATCTATGTATCTCATGATGTACTGTGTTTTATTTTCGATGTACTAAAGCCGAATAACAGTGGTGTGAAACATTACGTCTAGATTCGATGATGTGCTAAATTCTGGGAGGTTAGCTTCGAGGAATAAGCACTTATTTCAAAAATTTCAGTGCATAATGTATAAAAGATAAAATATAATACTGATAACGTATAATATCGATTGATAAAATACGGTGCAGTATTTATTGAACAATCTGTTACTTATTGTTAACTCTAATCCTAACACTATTTTTATGCATTCTATTTATTATTGGAGTAATCAAGAAAGAAGGAATTTTTATGAAAAATAATACTTGGGATAGCGAATATTTTTTTGTTAAAATACAAATGGATGACTATTGAAAATTTCTATATGAAATCAGTTTTAAATTTAGACTAAATATTGTTATTCTAACAATACAAAATATAGGGATGTTCTTAAAAATAAATAATTTATTGAAATTACTAAAATATCTACTTACAGTAAAGATTCACAAATTGCAACTTTACAAAATTCAACGAAATCTGTATTTTTAAAAATTTTTACTAAAACATTATTACTTATAGGAATGTAATTATTGGTCAAGATATTTGAGCTGATCGGATTTAAAAAAAACATTTGTAAAATTTTTATTATTATTTGTGATGCATTAATGAAAAGAATTATTACTGCAAGAATAAAAATAAATAAATGATGTGTTAATGTAAATTTTTGGATGATTGTTTAACTGAAACAAAACTAGTAAATCAAAAAATTAAATTTTTTATATCCATTCTATATGCAAAACAGAACTCTACTTTGTCAACAAAGTTTTAATTAAAAAAAAATAATTTCAAAAAAACACAAAAAAAATTAATATAAACTACTTATAATTTATAAGTAGACCTTTTCAATTAATATCCTTCTGGAACTCCGCATTTTCTGTTTTTTTCCCATTTTGGGACCTTAAAAAGATTTTTTGATCAAATTTTCACATTATCATTTATTGTCTTCGAAAATGAGTAAGTGTGCAAAGTTTGAAGAAAATGGATTGAGTAAAGTCTTAAAAAATAGGTTTCTAAATATCTAGAAAGTAAGCTAATATAAAGAATGGTAAAAAGCGCGATTTGATGATAAACATTGAAATTGAATTATGATCAGATTTTCCCTAAAAAAACTTAATATTTGTTCTTTGAATTTATTTTTTTAAGTTCATATAAATGAGAAAATCAGATTCATCCAATTATATAAGGAATAATATCGAAAGGAAAGAATTCTATCAATTTTCTCATTTAATCACAGAAGGTAGCAGATTGCGAAAAATGGTTTAAACAAGAAATCTATTCCATCCGTATTCAAATAAATTATAATAACTATTAAATATATAAGTGGATAATCTTATTCAAATGCCCGATACATTAAAAAATATTTTAATCCCATATGTAACACTACGAGTAAATAATTTCGACAAGTTGAGTGAAACATTAATAATGTAATGATTTTAAAATGATTAATAAAGAAAAAATATGATTAATATTAACATCTTTAAAGACATCATAGTTCACAAGTCAGATTACGTTCTTTTTGAAAGTAATGTTGTTCATACATTGAAAAAAAACAAAATTCTTTTAATAAATTTTTTCGATTAGTTTGTATCAAATAATATTGGTTATGATATTAATATTTTTTAATATTTTAATTAACGAATATTAGTTTAATATTAATATGTTTTTATTGACTAATATTTGTGGGAATATTGTTATTTATGGAAATATTAGTATTGTAAATAGTTTTCTTATCTCAAGTAACTCTGAAATTACAAACTATCCGGGCGTGTCAAGTATAAGATTAATTTTGGAGTGTTTAGAAAAATTTAATGGAAATAATTCATGGGAGTTATTAAGAAAGGAATTCGAAATGATGGCGAAATGAAGAACATGACTATGTTATTTCCAATTGTGCTTAGTGAATCAACTCTCAGTATTTATGGAGCTTTATGAGGAAAAATAAAAAGTGCCTCTTAAGTCTTTCGAGCTTTAGAAGTTGCTTACGGTGTGAGATTTCGTGAAGTGTACCATAAACGGAAGGAAATATAACAATCTATTTCGATAAAAACGATGAATATTTTGCTGAAATTTATAGATTAGCTAAGAAAGTTCAGACATTAGAAAATACAGTATTGTAGCCGTTTTACCAGCAGAAATTGAGTCAGAAATTGGAAGGAGAGATATCCAAAGTTAGCACGAAAAAGTCGAAATTAGTCGCACGGACATCAGTATTAATAATCTCAAAAACATGGAAAACCTCTTATGACCGCAGAGGATCATGATATAACAAGAGTGAATACTCGTATTTAAAATTTTTAGTGTATGGAGTTAAAAGTCCTCTTGGGTATCAATGCTTCTAGAAAGAGAAGAAAATGTAATCCGGTCACCTAAACAAAAGTCAGTATATTCGATCGACGAAATATGATGTAGAGAAGGTGTCAACATTCAAGTCTCCGTCAGGTCAGGAGATTATCTAAGCCATATATTATGATGTAGTAACAATCTGGAACATTATATTGGTAATATATAAAATATCGATTACGAGTATAAATGATCACAAATGGAAAATCATCTGAAGGAAACACGGTGGCTGTGGTATTAGCAATGTTAATATCTATAAAAAGCTTTATAAGTCTGATAACCAAGATGATCAAAAGGCGACAGAGGATCGTCTTAAATATCTTGCCGGCTAAGTAATTTGACATTTTTTAAATGCTACAAAAAATGACATATCATTAGATTTTGTTGAACGGGAAAATAAGTTGGAGTAGTCAGCGCCAGTGGCTTATCAAACGAATTAAAGGCGCTTTCTTTGATACAGTGTGGTGAATATTAAGCGTATTAAGATTTACAAACAATTGTTATGCAAAAATTGATCCCCGTAAAATCGACTCCCCGAAAATTGCTCTCCATAAACATTGCTCCGGTTAAAATTGCTCTGCGAAATAATTGCTCCCTGATGAATTGCTCTCAAGGTGAATTTTAATAGTAAAAAATAACTGCAAGTATTATATCGATATATAAAATATAGTACAGTTTTTATGATACGATCTCTTAAGGTTATGGTCAACTCTAACCTCTAACCCCCGAAACTTAACCCTAAACCTTAACCTAAACCCTAACTCCTAACCCTAACCCAGTTTTTCATGAAACAGTTCTTGTACAGGGAGCAGTTTTTTAGGGAGCAATAATTAACGGAGCAATTTTATTAAGGAGTAATAATGAGAGGAGCAATTTTTATAGGGAGAAATTTTTGGGGAGCATTTGTACGGGTAGCAATGTTTAGCGAGCAATTGTCTGGATAATTTGTATTAGTGTTTTGATAGACACTGGGTTCTGTTGATCGGTTGTCAGACGTATGGTAGAAATGTCTTCCATTCGAAGGAGTAACTACAGAGTTACACTAACAAATGGGTCAGAGGTCAGATTAAAAGATAAAATTGAATTGAAATAATTTTATGATAGTACTGTTCCTATGGTGTAAAAAGATGCATCTGTGTCTAAATTAAATTCTTTTCAAAATTTGGATAACACAATATCGGCACCGATGTTGATGCATGCTTCAATTTCCGGAATGTTGATGAGTGAGCTTCAAAGACCAGTGCATAACATTTTTCGAGCTGCCATACTTTTCTAATATTATTGACAATTTCAAGTAATTTCGTATAAATTTCCTGTAATAATTACATAATCCCAGGAAACACCGTAATTTCTTTATATATTGGGGCTATTTTAAATCCTCTATTGCTTTTACCTTTCCTGAGTATGTCTTGATTCCATTTCTGTTCACTATTTGAGCAAAAAACGCGAATCTTTGCATTCTTGAAATGCCCAGATATCTTGCAACATGAAAGTATCTTCACATAAGAAAATATTAGGATGTCGTCCAAATAAACCATGGCTTCCTTCCACAATATTTCTTTCAAAAAATCCGTCATCAGTTTCTGAAACGTTGTCGGAGCTGCTACAATACCGAATGGTATTCTCAGAAAACAATATTGTGCCATTTTAATTGAGAACGCCGTCTTTAATATCAAGAACTTTTTTAATTCTACCAGGTAGTCGGCATTTCCCAGATAATTGAAACATTTTATACTCTACAGTTAGTTAAATATCTCGTTAAAGGAAATGCAGATTTTTGTCACTTGATTCAACAACCTAAAATCCAAACATAAATGGATCTCTTTTTTCTTTCTTCCAAACGCACACCATTGGTGTTTTCCATGGGGATGTCCATTTCTCTATTATCTCATGTCTTTCCGGATTACTGATAGCATCCTCTATATGTCGTTTCATTTGGTTTGGCTATATTCGAGGTTTTTGTAGAATTGATTGTACTGATGTGTCAATTGAGCTTGAAAATTTACAAATTCTGTTGCTGAAGTTATTAAAAATCAAGGAAAATATTTTGATGAAGCAAAAATTTTATTTTTCTAAAAAAGATATGTATATATATATTTTTTAACTTTTGATCTTTTATTTTTATAAATGAAATAAATAATTTGATAAATATTTATATCCGAAAAAGTAGTGTTTCCCTACTTATTTTTTAAAAATTCATTTCCCCCTACCAACGTTTTCCAGATACTGTATATATAGGAATGTGTTTTTATAAGAATTTAATAATTTTGAGCTTGTTTTGAAGGCGATAAACATTTTGAAAATATGATAATTTTGACTCTTTATTCATGTTGCATTAAAATTGTGATACAATCCATGGTCTGTTTGAATAAAATAAAATTATAATTAAAATTTTTAACATACTTGAATGAGAAATACAAAGTATTCATAAATATCAAATTTGAGGACTCTGAACTTCATCTAAAATATTCTTAACTGATAAAACTTGAGTGAGTCAAATACAATAAATATAATTTAATATATAATATTGAATGCATTTTCTTCAAATACGATTATCAAAAATAATATTATATTATTCTGAAGTGAAGAGGGTTTTTTAGTTACGCTTTAAAAAATATTAATGAATGTTTAAGCAAATCTTAGTAAGATTGTCTTACAATAGTTACACAGATTCAACAAAAAGATAATTCGAATTGCAAATTGATATTCATCGTTCTCTTCGTGAATAAAGTGTATCAAACATCGCGAAAACAAATTAAAATTCTAGGAAATATTATTACAAAATAATATGTAATTCGATCGCCTTAAGTGAAATGATAGGAAGTGTATTTTAAGGGATATATAGTGATATATAGGGGATAAATAAGGGATATATAAAATAAACTTTTGGGAACAAAGAAAAGAAATATATGATTACTTTACAATTGATGGATAATGAAATTGGAGTATTTATCAATACTAAAAGGTGTTTTTTTCAGAGATTTTACCATTAAACTCATTAGTAAACTTGATTAAACTTATTTCTAGGAATTTTTAGAAATCAGTGACAAAAACAAAAGAACTAAATTTTGAAATACTCGAGCGATATGATGTCCCTCTGAAAAAAATGTTTGAAAATATTTTATTTTGTTCGAAAAAACATTTTCATGATCATAAATGATTGTAAACCCTTTTCACTTTAAGCACGAAGAATATGATAATGATTAAAAATTAAAAAAAATTCCTGAGAATCGCTCAGGTAAGTGTTTTTGCAAGTTTATACAAGTATATGTTTACACAAAAATATCCCAGTTTATTTTTTTCGATACTGCGTCACTAGTCTTTGATTGGAATATATTTAACGAATTATAACAAAAATTATGTACTTTTGGATCAATTTGTACTTTAAAAATTTGTCTGTTAAATGGTTAAGGAATGAAGTTATGAGGAGTTAGTTAAAATTTTCAATTCACCAAATAATTTATAAAAATTTTTGAGTGAAATTATGATTTCTAATCTTGAATCAACCATTATCGAAAATAATGTCAATGCAACTGACATGGCGACCAGCGCTGCGACGAAGCGATTGTTACTAGCAAAATTTCGTAAATGTGAAAACGTGTAGACATTCATAAAGGAAAGCTAAACGTTTATTCAATTCACATGAGTCACGAAATCAAAGCAGGAGATCATTGTCCAATGCTTGTTGGACAGGGATGTGAAAAGAGATACAAAGTCGTCGACAAGGCAATAGTGGGATAGTAAGACCGTTTAAGAAAAGCATTTTGTCAGTCCGCGTCATTATTCGAAGATTGGACAGAAGCATTGTTCCAGATTGATTTAAAAAAATATTTTAAAAAAAGAGAATATATATATATATATATATAAAATTAATTACAAAATTTTTATATAAAAAAAGGTTGTATCTGGACAAATCCAGATTTTGTTTTGTTGCGTGACAAATTAGTTTATTAAATATATTAGTAAATAAAAATAAAAACTTGAGATTCGAGTTTTTGTTGAAAAGAAAGAATTTTTCGTCATAGATGGAATTGTTTATTGTGAAATATTAAATACCGGTATTCTCGTTTCACGGGGACTTTATATGTGCGTGTACCTGTTGGTTGATGGGACAGCTTTCTGGCGCAAATTTCACGAATACGAACCCAGATCTCTCAGTGAAAGTGATGGTTAGTAGCGCTGTGTCTAAACTCCTCTTGCAACAACAAGAACATGTTAAAAGTGCTATTGGTCACCATCTCCATCCGCTCATGTTACAAAGTCTGGTCTAAGTGTTTTATAATGATCGTTTTATCCCAATCGTTCTTGACACAACCAATCACTTAAAAGAGACACTCAATTCGTTATTGGAGGATGACGTTGACGATAGCAAACAAATGATCGTAATAGGGAATCCTGAGCACAGTTGAAAGCATCTGTAAAGCGATGAAAGAACACGAATCGATTATCGTTCATTTAGAACCAATTATCGTTAAAATAATTCAGATAATTTTCAATCGAAATGCGTTTGATTTCTATGAGGAAGCGTACAATCTTGCCATGAGTTTCACCTGCACGAAAATCTCGGAAACAAGCATGCTACTATGGAATGAAAGATGATATACCAGACGTTTTCTTCGAAAAGATAGAAAAACTCACAGAAAGAAAAACTTAAACACAAGAATAGTAAAACACTATATAAGATTCTCCATTAAATAATGACCTTTTTGTTCAAAAGTTAATGATTTTTAATTGATATAAAATATGAAAAATAAGAGTAATCTGCACATCATAATGGAGAACATCATTTTTATTGAAGTTTTTATGATCATCAATGGGGAACACATCAGTTGATCTGGAATAATTAATAAGGATACAGTTTATCACCATGAATTGCTTGTGTATTTTCAAGCGAAAAATAAATAAATTAATCAAAATTAATTTGATTGGGTAAAACAATATTTTAAAACCTTTTGTATCTTAAAAAATTTAATTAATTCAATTATTACTTAAATGATATTTTTTAAATGAAATTTTGTAAATTAACTTTTCAATAAGTAAATAACAGTTAAAAATTAATTTAACTAATTAAATTATATTTAACAATTATGGTTCAAGAATATTCTTAAGAAAACTTTTTATTTAATTTATTTATCTTATGACAGAAATTTCCGACCAAATTTCTTTAATTTATTTATCTTCCGATCAAAATCCTTGATTAAATTAAATGTTTAATTTATTTATCTTCAAACTAGTTTTAGTCCCCGCAAATTGTTATGCAAATCATTAATGCACTACAGTTTCAATTATTTTTGGCATTTTCTATGGCTGACAATATAGATTTAAACAAATATTGTCCCTTTTACCAACTTTGATAGACAAATTTCTTTTTTGTTTATTCCCAACATGAATAGTTTTACACTTATAAAATTGAGTCATAAAATAAAACCCAATCGAGAACTTTAGTTGTATGTTGGAGCTATCAGAAGGAATGATATAATACCAGGTATTGTCCTCAAAATGTCCAAGCCAAAACCATGGTGTAAATAATTTCTGTAATTACTTTTTGTCTCAGTTTTGGCATCTTTTTTTAATTATATTTATATTTATATTAAACTTTATATATTTAAAATCATATATTAGATGTGTTATCCATTAATATTATTAAATTATTGATTTATATTTATTTATATTAATAAGTCTATTATTATTTATTATGTAGGTATGATTTGCATAAATATATTAATTATATTATATTAAAACTAATTTTCGTATGATTTACCTATGGCAATATCGTTAAATCGATATTGTTGTAGACAGAAATCAATAAAAATTTAGAGTTTTTAAGGAGTAATTTATAATTTTGTATATTTTTATGAATGAAATTATGTAGCGAGAATTTGAATTGAAACTGTTGATTGTAAAGAAATCTTTGTGAACATGACTTGGCAAATTTTGTTGTAAAAGAATTTTGAATCAAAAAGGTTTATTGAAAAGCTTTGTTAAAAAATTCAAATTTGAAATGAGTTTCGAACGGAAATACAAAAGTAAATGGTCGACGGATAATTTACTAACGATCCGACGATGAAAAATTGTAACAATAAAAATACTGATTTATTTTCTATTATAAATTTAATCAAGTATAATCTGGAACCGTATTTTATTAGCGAGATACAGCAGAAAATATTAATTTCTTAAAAGAAAAGTATATTAACAATAAACGAATTATTAGAGATGTGAGTAATTTAAGTTTTCAATCGATCATTGAATTCTTGAATGTTATAAGCGTATAAATTATGAGTTAAATCTTATCGATTCTAATTTGAAACATCTCAGTCAAATGGCACCAGAAAATCGTTTGGCTGTCTTAATGTGGTTGTTTGAATTTCATTTGAGTTTCAACGTCAACCACGGTAAAAATATATTTTCTTTAATTCATCCGCAACCTAGAAACCCTATTGAAACAGCGTAACTGCGCTCACCATGTCACCAGCAGACGCGTAAGCAGAATAATATGTCGGATGGAGATATACTATTGTGTAATATTTGTTTTTTTCGAGTTAAAAAATCAAATTAATTATTAATAAAATAATAGAATTTATAATACCAACGAAATACCACTAATGCAACTAAAATCACTTGGCCATTGTTCATTACTGGGATTTATAGATAAGAGGATTTCTTTATCTGCAACATGTTTCATGTTTTGAGGAAGAAAAATTTCTATGCTCTGCAAAACTTAAGGGTAATTAAGATCATAATTAAAATTTTTAGGGGGGATTTTCTTAAATTTTCAAAATATTAATTGTTTTGGATAGTTCACAAATTATAACTCAAACATTTTAACTTATTCTTATTAATAATCAGTTAAAAAACTTAGAAGTAATTAAGATAATAATTTAAATTTTCGGGGTGGGGGGTGATTTTCTTAAATTAAAAAAAATTGCTTAACGTTTTGGAGAAGTCACATTTTAAACAAAAGAATTGTAAATTATTCTTATAAATAGACTGTTAAAATCTTAGGGCTAATAAAGATCGCATTTTAATTTTTTCCGATGGGGGATTTATCCCCCTGTGTACGCGCCAGGTCACCAGTACACCATATCAAAACCATTAGTTTTCTATCAAACAAGTACCACATGATAAAACGACAATTATTTGAGTTAGTACAACAGTGAATGAAAAAGAGGATAGTGTGAATAAAGAACAAAACTAAAATTGAGATAATACATATCAGCAGGGACACGACATTTCCGCGGTAAATTATTTTATCGATATAATTATTTTCATCCATATTGTTAAGTATCTTAAATAAAATGTTATCTATGAATATTAACAATCACAGATATTACAATAAAGAAAATCTTATACGATTAATATAGCTGTATATGTTTTCCATAAGAATGCATAATTTACTATTTCAAACTTTATTTAAATACAGTCGCAAAAGACTTGCGGTGTTTTCCGGAGTCAATCGCTGTCTGAGAGAGGTAAATACTTGGTTGAAAGCACTGAATGACCGTTGTACATCACCGCTGTGGACATTGAACTGTAGAAGTAAAACAGGACGCGCAGCAAGATTGCGAACACGATTTTGAACAGCTTTCAAAAACTTTAAGGGATTGGTAAATCTTGTGCAGATATCTCCAACTAATTGAAGGTAAACTAGCCACTCTTCATCGCAAGTGTCAGGAAGTCTCAAATCTGCCTTCAATACTGTGTAGCAGGAAATTTCACCCGCTGGTAACTGAGATGGATCAAGAATGCGCACAGCTTTTAAGAAACAAATGCATGGCTTATTTTTTCCTGCATATACTCTTTCAATTTCAGTGCTGCCGCAGTAGCGACAGAAGCGCAATTTTCGTCAATGACTGAAGAAGAAAGGTGGATAAGCCAAGAATTCAAGTCTTGCATTAAGTTACAAACCTCGTGGACTTGTGGCTTTCGTGATTGGTACACATTCAGTGCAGTGGTCAAGCGGGGACAGTTGGAAGCGAGGAAAGTGAAATGATCACTTAGACTGCTTGATGAAAGAAGAAACGATAGCTCCAACAAAGCTACGCTGTCTCCTTCTTACTCACGCTCCTTGCTAATGAAGGCAGAATAATGCGGAATGAAGGATGCGTGGTAAAGGACTGCTTCAAACCACGTGTTCCATCGCATTAAAACAAGTCATGGAGGAAGAGAATGTAATTCAACTGCACATGATTGTAGATGCCGAAGAAAGCGATTTCGGCGAGCCGGTGCCTTAACGAGGCAGGACTTTAATTGTTTGACGCAATGATCGACGTCAGACATTCTCAGTCGCATAACAATACCCGCAAGAGATATAATGTGTGCATGACAGTGCATGTGTTGACAGTTAATCCACAGCAAAGAGAGAATGTCCTTTCACGCTTTGGCAAAGTACGAGGCACTGTCAGTTACGAATAACAGCACATTATGAAAATTAATTTGAAAATCGCTGCAGCACTGAATTAGAGCCTGTGATACATTTGCGTGGTTTACTTTGTCAATGTAAACCGTTTTAACAAGCAGTGGTGCGGACAGCTCATCAAAACCGTCTGTAAGTTGGTCTGCAGGGCACAGTATATGGAATAGAATGTAAAAGACGGGGTGATTTTGGAGATCCATCGTTTCATCGACGATAATGCCCAGGAATGTGTTACGATACACGAATATACAGAGCTTTGCCTCATGCTCCTCAATCAAGGTAGGTAGATGGTGAAGGCGTAGAGAATCCGATTTAGGTACAGCACATCCACCTTTTACATGTGTGGATAAGAACTGGCGGACCACGGGATGATCGGCTTTTTCAATGGGGATATTAGCGCGCACGAGCATATCCAGAAAATCATGAGTTACTTTATCTCTCTGCGCTTTAGCAGTGATTTGCAGTTCAAATAAAGTCGTCACCGTACACTGCCTCTTAACTTGCCCACCCGAGGAAGCTTCTGTCTGAGATTTCAGCGTAGCTTCTTTATACTTGGCGCTATTGAGATGATCTGTGATGGTAGGCGTCGCACATGATCAACAGCCTTGTTACAAAATGAGTAGAAGAGAATTTGCCCATCGCTGTGAAATTTATCTTTTCCAAACTCTGCTACTCGGTCTTCTGCGGATATCTTAGTCGACGTCTTAGACATACTAGTTTTAATAATAATAGTTTTTTTAATTTGATTTGTGTACATGATTTATGATTTGAAAATTCGTTGATTATTTGTCTTCAGAATTAATGTTTTGTGACAAAAACTGTTGGTGTCTCTAGGAGTTAGTAAAATTAATAAATTTGTATTACATGAAAATTGTTTTGATTTACCGTGATTTGTTGATTTGTAAAGGCAATTTAATTTTTTTTGAATAATGGTGCTTTGATAAATAACTCGTTCCATTCATTTTGTACCAAAAATTTTAATTATACTTTCTATAACAGTTCTAAATCATCAAACCGCGTATTGTAGTTCTTATTAAATTTTCTCAGCTGAAATACGCATTTCAAATACTGATAAATGGGTCGAATCACTCATAAATTCCGATAAAGCCGATAAAACGGGTAATAGAGCGGTCGGAAAGACTTACTTGTTGATTAATTACATAATGAAATGTTCATCTGACATTATTTTATTTATTTATTTATATTAAACTTGTGTCGTTTTTGAAATTGTGAATGTTAAAGAAAAGAAGGATTGTTTATTGTGATATTGTTTGTATGTAATATTGTTAATTCTTTTTTTATTACTTGATCTGTAGTAAAAAAAATGAAATCAAAGAAAGAATTTTTTAAGTCAAAGAACAGAGAAAGAAAAGGAAAACAAAAAAAATGAAAAACTCATTGCATATAATAATAAACTAAAAAGAAAATTAAAATATAATTATCGATCGTCTCAAATACAAGGTCGATAGAACTATATGGGAATTAAAAATTTAAAATAAATGTATTAGAGATCGCAGATACCACGAAAATAAAAACTTTTTTTGTTTTGAGAAGATCCAAGTTTCCACAGTCGGTCAGCTTCAATCTAAAGTTGGACTTTTATCGCGATAAGGTTTGTTTCTGTTATTAATTTTCAATTGTAATATCGTTTAATTATATTCATAATGTTAGATCCTATTTTTGTTTTTTGTCCTTAACTGTGATATTTTTTTGTCGATTATAACGAACAAAGTTCATCGGAATATCACATTTCGATTAGCTTTGTAACACACACACTGATCATCCTATCCGGACTGATAAAATTGCCAATTATCTTTCTAGGTGACATTGGCTGGGATAGTTGATAATTTTACACATAAAAAATGCATTTCCTGTGAATCTCGGATTGTGGGACACGATCGGACAAAAAGATTACGACCGGTTACAGCCGTTATTGTATTCGCAGATCGATGTATTCTTGATTTGCTATTCGCTGATCAACTCTTCATCGTACGAGAACCTTCGCGTCAAACGGTATCTCGAGATCACCAACCACTTTCCGCACCCATCAGCACTAAGCTCTATATACGCAAGACGATGATTTATGGCGAAGCGGAATCACCTGCGTCTCTATGGGCCCAGATGCAGCGGAACCTAAATCGCTATTTCCAACTTCTGTTTATCGATCAACCGTAGCTCAACATAAAAGCTGTTTTCTTTGAATGACAAAAATAATCATCTATATCTATCAGTTCCAGAAGGTCATGCAGTTTCTATGAAAGACACCTATGTTGACCTGACATTTCTACTAATACAGAAGATATACTATTATGAACACTGTGACGAAATATGTGATGATCTAAAAGTTACAGGTTACAAAGCAACAGGTTACAATATATTGTTGCTTCTTTTGCAAATTGAGACAGTAAAGATAATTAAAATCACTACAACACGAGAAATTGGCCACTTTGGGAGAATTTAAACACTGGAAAATTTACCTTTATGAATAAAGCTTTTACTAAACAGCAGATGATAATCCTACTACCTTTAAAAATTAAAACTGGGATAGATGAATAATTTCGTCAAGACATTGAATAAAAATGATGAGACCTTTAAAAATCTTCAAATAATATTTCATAGAATTATGGAAACTAAATTATGAGAAGAAATATTCATTAATCGTCAAATCAGTCAAGTAAATAATTATTAACAGTTCAACAGCAATCTGTGCAGAAATGAAATGAATTCTTGGTTTATTCCTATCTTTTGTAATTTAACATTAAATTTATTGTTTTTGTAAATAATTCTGGAAATATTTGCATTCTGAGTAAATTGATATTCTCTTTGGGATTCTCCACCGCCATTACAATCCACAATTTCAACATACTAATAATCATTCACGCATGGCTTTCATTAAACTTAAATAATCTCAAATTAAAATTTTTATGCCTGCTTAACGTTATTTTGACACAATTGCAGTTTGATAAGTTCCGGGTTTGGAGTTTATATTAAAACTGAAAAAGTAAAAAAAAATATTTTGTCATCTTAATTAGTTATGATTTTCATGAAATAGACAATTTATGTACAATAGATAATATATATTTATAGACAATGTATATATGAATTAAAAACTAGAGTTTATAATACGAATAAATTTAGAAATGTTTCACATTATCTACTGCATATTTTACATGATCTAAATATATTTAAAATTATTTAGTCACAAGATAAAATTTCAATGCATTTTATTTGGAAATCCATTCAATTAGTCTGAACATTTATCTGGTCAACCATCTGTAAGTAAATCTAAGGATTTCTAGAAATTTGTGGTACAAGAGGTTTATTCAAATACGCTAACGTTAACTCGCCGAATCGGACGTTAGGTTTCCGTGCATCAAATTACGATAATAAATCTTACATTTCTAGCTTGTTATATAACCTCAATGGAAATGGCCACGAAAGGAAAATTCAGAGTAGTGTAATTTTTGAAGTAATGTTCACAACAGATCCTTCAAAAATCGATAAGACTATCTGGTCAGGGGAGGCCATTTATAAGCCAAAATGGCTATTTGAATTGTCATAATTGTGTATACTAACTTTGTCACCAACATTTATCGCATTATCGAAAGACTTTAAATTGCATGTAGTAACTGTTGGGTGGAATATTTTATCTATTGGAAAAATCATTCATTATACATTTGGTTGTTGCGTTAACAGAAAATCTTATCTTGAAATGTTGAAACAGTTTTTGATTCCTCACTTAGAGGAATATGAGGACGATGTAATGTTTCAGCAAGTTTTCTCCAGCTAATCTATTTCTTGTCTGAGGTTCGAGATTTCTGAAAAGATAATAACCACGACTTTGCGAAGTGTGCAGATCTGTTCGAGACCAAACATCTTCGAACATTTTCTTTTTTTTCTATATGATAGATTTGAGCGTTAAAATTTAGCATTACTTTTTTAATACAGTGTATGTGAATGACATTTATTTTGATCCAATGATTTATTGGTTAAATATTTTATTTATTTACTGATAGTCATTGTAAGCCGAACGAATGCTTGATCTGCCCAGGAATGAGAGTAAAAATTATAAATTCGCAGTAATAAAGAGTTTTACTCTGATTGTTTAGGGATTGAAATGTTCTAAGGATTTATTATAATATGTAATTAATCAATTGAAAATTGGAAAATCTATTAAATTGCAACTCTTTAAAAATATCATTGAATAAAATTCTTTCTTCACAAACTTTTCAAATCAGAAAATTCGAGTCCATAATGAAAAAAAACACGAATAAAGTAATTTGATAATAATCAACATCCTAATTTTACAACGATTAAATGAGTTCCATTTCAAGTCATTAGTGAAACATTGTGCAAATTATTCCAGTATTCGTGAGAGAGATTTTCTAACACTGAAAGATTTTGTGAAATATTAGTAAAATCAAACAACTTTGATTCTTAGTTTTTGTCCCATTTTCAGTTTAAATTTCAGGTGATCTTTTTCGTGTTTTTTCGAGTAATGGTTGGTGTTAAAATTAAAAATAAATAAATGTTAACCACTTAACGCGAATTTTTGTCCGTAAACGTTCCAAAAAATAATTTTTTATTACTGATAATTAATGTACTAATATAATTACAGGGTGCGGCAGCTATTTGAGAACACATAATATAGACACCATATCTTTTTGTGTGTTATAATTACATAATTTTATTTTTGCTGGTAGACATGGCAGAAGCTACTCTTACGAATG
>MQRK01194809.1:864-11009 GCA_001938485.1 Girardia tigrina | reverse complement strand
GTTTTTCAAATATTAATCAGATAACACCACTTAGCATAAATCAAATTTTTCGCTTCAATACTCCCAAAAAAAATTTATCCCATTAAAACAAACCAACAACCTTGACAATTCCACACAATCCCCCTTTCTCCAAATATCTAATTCTTTTTGCAAATTAAATTTAAATGTTTTTTTAACAACATTTTTTTACTTTAATTTTTTTTATTCATTTAATTCTTTTTTCCATAATGTTAATCATTCAACGATTTTTTTCCCATCATATTCATTATTCACATTCATATTTACATTTACCCCGAACGAAACAACAAAAAGCAGAATATCACAGACTGTCATTCTAACGAGTCAATATAATAAACGGTTCCAAATGAAAGAGAAAGAGTGATCAATTGACATATAATGACAATAACAATATAATTATACATCAATATTTATATAAATATATGATAAAATTCAATTTTACAAACCAATATAATATAACAAAAAATGTTCGAATCCCGAACAATTATTTTAAAATATTGATAATATTAATAATATTTACTACTTATTTTCTTATTTGATAAAATATTTGCCGTAATTCAAATATGCTTTTTCAATATAACTACTTATATTTAGATATAACAAAACCACTTAATTCAGAAAATTTATTAAATCAATAAAGTAATTTTATTTTTCATTTATTTTTTTCTAATAAAACCACTTTACTCGACAACTTACGCATATAAAATGAGAAATTAAAAGTCAATTCTCATTTTTTTCGCATTATCGGTAACTTCCCACTGTAAATTTTTAAATTTTTCTTGTTAAATTTAATTGTTTTTATATAGTTTTACTTGAGGAGTCTTTCGGACTCTTCTATCCGTTTATTTTATTTTTTATTATTTTTCGAAAATATTAAAAAACTTCGAAATAATTCGAACATTCTTTTAATAAAATTCATGATTAGTTTAAAAAATGTGCTAAAAAATTGAATTTGAATTAGCATTTTGATTTACGTACGGTTAATAAAAAGAGTCCAAAAGACTCTTCTATCCGGTTAAAGGTTAATGAAAGTCGGATGATGTTGAATATATTTGCTTCATATAAAATGTTGCAATAAAATACTTAAGAAAAATAATAGAAAACAAAACATTAGTCTAGAAGAAGAGTCAAATCTTTGGGTAAATTAGAGCTCATAAATATTTTAAATTAAAATAATCCTTTATTAATTCCTACAAAAACCTCTTCATGGTTATAAGTGAAGAAGACAAGAAAAATAATCCTAAATGACAACAATATTTGTTAATTAGGTGTGGATTTCGAGTAATGAATCCGTTTAGGATTCCTACAAGAAGAATACAAGTGCTACCCGGAGAAGAGATTCAAAAGTCAATAAAATTATTTAAGGAAGATTGGATTTTAGCTAAAATATTATGGACATGATTTAGACAAATTTTTATTTTCATTTATACCTAAGATCTGGGTTACCGAATTAATTACAACATTGAATTAATTATAACATTGAATTAATTATAACAACGAATTAATTAAAATATTAAATTAATTACAACACCGAATTAATTAAAATATTAAATTAATTACAACACCGAATTATTTACAACATTGAATTAATTATAACATTGAATTAATTATAACAACGAATTAATTATAACACCGAATTAATTAAAATATTAAATTAATTACAACACCGAATTATTTACAACATTGAATTAATCATAACCGAATTAATTACAACATGGAATTAATTATAACAACGAATTAATTTCAACAACGAATTAATTTCAACAACGAATTAATTACAACATTGAATTAATTATAACACCGAATTATTTACAACGAAATAATAATAAAATAATAATATTCCAATATTTTTAAACACATGGCTTAGGAATCTCTCACTAATAAGCTGGTTTGATGTTGAAATTCTCACCAACAATTATTCAGAGTCGTTCAACATGAAATTAAAATTTCAATTTGAGGTCAGTTTTTCGATTCACGTTTTTTCATGGAAAAATTGAATTCAAAGATTGAAGATTTAAACTTGGAGTCTACGAACAAACAATAATCTTCATCAAGGCAGAGAAATACCGAAATCCTTCAGGTTCTTAATCAGTCTCAAGAGAAGACTCCAAAATAATGAAATTGCAAAGCTTGTATTTTTCATGAAAAATCTTTGCCTGATTCTGTACAATATTTTGTGTAAAATTTATGTCTAAAAATACATTTATTCGGTTTTGAACTGTTGGATTATTATTTTATTATTATTTCGTTGTAAATAATTAGATGTTGTAATTAGTTCGGTACCCTCTAAGATCTTACTCAAGTGATACATGTAACATAAAATTACTTCCATGAAAGAATCCCATTATCCACAATTTTGATCAAACGTTTTGGTTTTATAATTATCAAAAAAATATAAACTTAAAATAAGTATCAAAACATTAAAAAATTTTTTTGCATTTTCTCTCTTTTCGTAATTATATTGTTACATATACTGGTTTATGATACGTGATAGTATGGATAATTATGTTCCTTTTTGTGTAGTTAAATAATATGGTGTGGCTATTTAAAATATATGAAAAATCGGTTTGCGTATATCATACAACTTACTATTATTAACTAATGTAGCATATTGAAGTTTTCAAAATCGATGTCATAAATGCATACGAAATAATTCTCCATTCCTATTATAAGAGGTTGCTAGCTCGACTTTCATGAATGACTTTTAGGAAAGTCCAGGCTTCGGGAAATCAAGAGGCACCGATTTCAAAAGTTTAATGGCCAATTAGTCCCAGACGAGATTTCTGTAATTTTCTAGAATTTTTCATATTATTTCTTACTTGAAATGACAAGCTTTAAAGACTTTTGTAGAAGGAACATATACAATGTTTTTCAAACATGATAATGAAGGGGTTACTATTTAACCAAGAGGTAATCATGTCACTTAAAGTTAAAGGATCTCTCGCTTCCAAGTTTCTATTCGATATAATCAGGCAGTACATAAACCTTTATTAGAAAGTATAAATCCAACAGTGAGATATTGATGATTAAGTGAACAACTATTGAATAAAAAGAATGAGGAGACAAATCTTTACTGCGACTGTGTTATTGGTAATGTTTGATTTAAGATTAGAAGTCATTATTAATGAAAATTACACACATATTTAAACAATTTTGTTATCGTTAATTATCATTTCGTCAAAATCTATTTATGGAATTTTCTTTAAAATAAAATTTCTACTTTTATATAAATTTATTAAACTTTCACCATTAAAATTTACCTCTGAAATTTACTACTTTTGTTAAAAAATACTTCACTCATTTTAAATTCAATTTATAATAACCTTTATTTTCAAAATAATTTTGTAAAATAATACTAAACTTGTCCTACCTTTAATATTTTTCTAAATAATTTCATTCTCAATTATAAATTTCAGCCAGTTTATTGTTTTTGTAATTTAGTTTCAAATTCTTATTTTCAAACTTTTACTAAATATTTTCATTTTAAAATAAATCGATTTTAATTAATCTAAACTTTTAATATTTTGAATTTTTTTCAGAAATATAAAACATTTATTTCAAAAATATAAAGCTAATTTAAACATTAAAATTAAAAAATTTATGCAAGTTTATTATCTTTCTGATTAATATTTTAAAAATGCATCGTGAATTTTTTTTGGTACCGTAGCCTTTGGGCCGTGGGTGCACTCAATTATGCACAAGCATATGGCTTGGGTTTGCATATATTTGAGTGTCTCAGTAGGCAAGGAACCTGGTGGCGCCTATTTCCTCTCCAGGTATGGATGGCCGTTGGCTCCAAGGAGCTCATCCGCCCTTTGCTAGGTTTTGTTTTTCATCCTGCTAGGTGTCCACACACCTCTTCACCCAGGTTGCTCTGGGCGAGGCAGCCGGTTTAGTCGCCAACTATTCGACCATGGGACAGGTATTACAGGTTTACATGGTACCTGTAGCAGACAGATTGCCTGGCCTGACCTGATTGATATAGTTTTTGATTAAAAAAATAGTCATGTGAATAGTCATGTTTAAAAAAATCTGATAGTCATAATTAACCTAAAACATCCAATTTAATTAAATTCTGGACGACATATATCTCTTTCAATCCAAGATCGCATGTGTACAAACCATCCATCAAAACTATAGCGTTCTTCTTCAAGTATTCTCAAAATCTTTTTTTTTAAGTTCAGAATTAGTTCTTGGTTTTGTCTCTGAACATATTTTTTCCGCTATATCTTTTAGTGTAAGATCCTTTTTAATTGACCTTCTAACGCATTTTAAGACATTCAAAGTAATTTTTGATTTTTGGTTTGTTGACTATTTCATGGGGAATGCAACCAAATACTAATTAATCAACGAATTATGAACATAATTAAATTAAAAAATTGAAATAAATGTTTTATATTTTCGAGAAGCACTGTATGCATTTTTTTGTTTCTTAAATTCAAAAAAATTATAAATTATTTGGCGAATTGAAAATTTTAATTAACTCCTCATACACATAATTGAACAATGGGTGAAGAACAAGTTTGTATATTTTCGAGAATAAGATAAACAGGAATAAATCAATAGTCATAGTTTATGTTTTAAAATAATGTAACTTAACAAACATTAAAAAACCTAAATAATTTTACTAAATTGTTTTGTAGGAAATGTCCAAGTTTATAATAGTCTAAGTTTAATAAGCTTAATAATAAGTATATAAATGTCTAAGTTTATCTATAGAAGAATATAAAAATGTCTCATTATATGAAATTTAGATTAGATTAAGAGGAGATTACATTGGGTCTTTAGGCATTTGCCAGAATAGACAGGTAGTAAATCCTCCACCGAATAGTAAACAAAAAGATTCTTTTGATTTAATACCGGTTAATCTTACGATAAAAGTACACGAGAAGTCAGGAAGGACAACCTATTCTAAAGTACATGAACAGCCAGTGAGAAGAAGAAGGCTATATGTAACATTTAACCAAAGATTCATTAACGACATATTCTTTTGGCAACTCAACTATCAAATAATAAAATAAAGTCTTATAAACGGTTAAGGAAGATTTCAAAATTATATTTCTGCAAACTGTACTTTACATAATTATGCCTAAGACTATTTTCAATAGCGTAGACCTCCTAACCATAATATTTTCTTTACGGAATATGTACAAAGGGAATAGGAAATCTCATGTGGCTTGGGAGATCCTTTTGATGTGCTAAACGAAGGTCAAGAAGATGATACAATCACCGACTAAGAACTCGAGGGAATAATAAGTCTCGAAAGACGTCGTCTCGTTATCGCCCTAGCTCGGATATCCCCTGCAACTCGACCACCTGACCAACAGACGAATATTAGACAATCAATTAATAAAACACGAAATTATTATTAAAATTATCCAAAAATTTAATTTCAATTAGTAAAATAGTGCTGCAAGAATTTCGTTTGCCGTCCAGTTTGACTTTTCCATCGCACTACATGTAAAATGCCACACATTTTCCAATCTGTTTACAAAGATTCACATGCACGAACATATCGGCTCGACATCATTCCCCATGAAGACAAACATAATTTCTCTATTTTAACAAAATACAATTCCCAAATTAATGGTTATACACAGAGATTAATGAACATTTTAAAAATCTAAAATGCAACTAAAAATTATTATTATTAATTATTATTATTATTGAAATCAGTCACCAGGTCCGGTCTGAGATTGGGACTTAAGATTGACAGTCAATTTCCCACTTTTCCAAGGATGCTTCAAGAGCAAAGGATGAAAATTGTCTGGAAGAGGTTTGGATATTTGGTTTATCGTTACGACGAGACAGAATTTATTGATATCCTCGTCTGAGTATTGAGGAGCGTCTGGGTTTCTGGACAATGCTGTAGCGTTTAACTGACTTACGATTAACTTGATGACGTCTAGGGATGTTGTTTGAGAGTTGAGCAAAATCTTTACCGATGTCCCGCTAAGGAGACCACAAGGGTAACCAGCATATATTCTTAGTGTTCCTTTGACTGGTAGTTTACGAGGTGGGTTTTCCTCTTTACTTTTTTCATCATCCATCGGCGGTTGCGGTACTTCAGTGTATTTCGGGAGTACCATACCTATCTTACGCTCATGTTGGGAATGAGATACATTGTTATGGTTTAGAGTTTCAGTTTTATGTATATTTCTTTTATCACTCGGGTTATTATTTATTGTTTGATAAGGAACTCTATTAATAGGACTTCGACTGTGTCTTGAAGGAAGAGGAGAACTATCGGAATCACTTGAGGAAATAACCTTAGATGGTGATGAAGATCCGCTACTTTTTGGTACACTTAACATATCATTATCTGATTTCGATGTATATGATTTTGGAGAATCATTGCTCATTTCTCTGTTCAGGTCATTGGAATCTGGACAATGTATTTCGGTACATAAAATAGCCTGTGATGAAGAGTCTGTAGCAACGATCACTTGCAGGGGAATGCATAGAACGACGGAAGCTTGTTTATCTCGACAATTACTAATGATGTCGACAGACCATCGCAAACTTTTCCAATATTGTTCCAAATTATTTTGAATCCACTGAAAATTTTCTATTCTCTCTTTACACTGATCGATTTCGTGTTGATCGAACCCTTGCCGCAAACAATGCTGAGCTAATGGGAATAGGATATCTAAACTTGAATTTAAAGTACACCAGGTTGAGAAGTTACTGATTCCCATTAAGTTAGAGTAGAAATGATAGAATTCGAAAGCATGCAAAGGGTTCCATTCGTAATCGAGAGGCAAGTCAATCTCCTGTCCAGGTACCCCACAGAAATCTTCAAAAGATGGAACAACAAGAATGACTGAAACACGTTTTTTAATCCACAGAATTTCCTCTAAATAAAGTCGACATTGTTCAGAGTCCGAAGGCTTTAATTTTAAAAGTGTCTGAAGTTTTGACCAAGTTTTTACTAAAGCATTCTGAAATTTTTTACCTTTTGTATTATTTGATGAAGAAGTCGAATTTCTTAACGAAAGGAAATAACTCCATTCGTCTTTATCAACATGCCAATTGTCTCTTATTTTAACAACAGGAAAAATAGTAGGGTTAGCCACATGTTGCTGAATGTAGAGCTGGTCGAGAGTACTTTTGAATCTAACATAACCCAAGTACAAACCATCCTCAAGATTGCTATTAACACGCCGAGGAAAAGAAATAAAACTGTCGACTTTATAATAAAGGTCTTCTTCAAGGCAACTTTGGGAAGACACTGAGTCGTTAATACTTCCAGACGATTTCGACAGTTTTGAAAGAAGTGACCATTTGAGACTGGTAGGAATTGTGATCTGTTTGGCAACCGGAATTTGTTTAGTGAGAACTATGACACTATAACTGGAATCATAGATAACCCCATTATATGGCAAACCTAAATCACTACACCCTAGAGACAATAGTAATTGAAATATTGCGAATATCAACTTTACTCTTAACTGAATACTGGCTGGAATTTGCAGCCTACCCAACACTTCGACTAATAGTCTCAAATCTGGCTTGTTCGCCAGCAAACGCATCAACCATATGTAATCTGCTGTTAGAGTCTGTAAACTTGGTTGGTCCTCATCCACTAACACAAATGGCAACTGTTCTTCTCCAACAGTTAAAATCTTGTCATTATCTAAGGCTTTATATACTAGACATAAATATAACCCAGCTTTAGGTTGTTTTAAAAACTTTGTAGATGAAGAAAAAAGAGATTTTAGCAAAGATTTCTTTCCTCCAATACCAGGTATATGTCGCTTTGCACTGTCTGCTATCTCACTTGAGGATCCAGCCTGGGTGGTCTTATTTCTGTCTTTAATACTCGTCAACCAAAACTGTAATTGCTGTTCTAATTTCGTTTCTTCAAGATCAAAACGTGAAACTGTCCACTCTTGAGGATGTGGTGCTCTTCGATTGAAAATTAACTGCTCACCCATTAAAGATTCCGTCCAACAGGACGGCACTTCCATCACTGGTATACTGGCGAGGAATGGACCCGACCCTTTCAAATTAATTGATCTTACACGTATATAATACGGAATGTGTGGAAAGAGATCACAGATTTGATAGCGTCCTATGGGAAACTTTGTCCGAACGATTATTTCATCATCGATTTCCTCAAAATCAGGATGCCGAGACCATTCAATTTTATAACGAGTGACGATACTATCCGATGGGGGATACACTGTTACTAATAAAGAAAACAAACCGGCGACTTCCAGCACAACCTTTCTCGGAGGAGAACCGGGTTTCATTTGCTCAAAGTTAAGTTTTAATAACTTTAGTTGTGAATGAAGAGCTTCAATCGACTCCATGTCTCGGTTTATCGAACCGCTGCTGCCGTAAAAATGTCCACACATCTCTAAAATTTGATTCGCACAATTACTCGTCAATAACATTAAATGTCTTTGAAGGACCCGAGGATCGTTTTCGAATGCCTCATTATTTTTACCTCCACTTTCGATTAGCCGTTTTGCAACTGTCGAATAATTGTACAACATGGCTACGTCAAGTGGAGTGAGATCGACGTTGTTGAACGTATTGACGATTCCCGGATGGGCGTTGAGTATAGACTCGACGCTTTTCAAATCATTAGTTTCAATGGCTTTATAAAGAGCACTGATCTCTCTCTGCATCAACTTACCATCATTCCAAACCAGACTCGAATCGTCACGAAGTTCGGTAAGATTCTTCGCACTTCCAGACCGAGGCATTCTCTTACTAAAAGAGCGAGACAATTTCATCATCGTTGCGTCACTCATCGGTGCTGGTTTAGTAGCATTTTTTGCTTTTTGTCCCTGATCAATACTATGAGAACGTTGGGATTGGGAGTCAAATAAGTAAACAGTCGTGTCACTAAATTTCCGAGTGTAGTCGTTTACAGCGGGACTTTTATGTCGCACTTTGTATTTGATATTACTCGGCGGAGAGCTGGCGCGATTCCTATACAGCTGAGACTTCTGTTCGCGAGATTCTGAGCGAGTGTCAGCATTATAATTGACTAATCCAGCTTTGCTGGCGAGTTCCAGTTCGCATAATGGTTTCGTTGTGTTTTCTGAATTAGATGAGGTTTGATTGGTGGATGATGTAAACTCGCTGTCGATGGAAGGCGCTGTATCGCATTTGGCTAGACGCTTCCGTTTATCAGAAAGATAGTTGATCGCATTGCCCAGCATTATGCAAATGATCAGCGAATTCTAATTCGCATGCGAGTTTAATGATTAATGCACTGACACTGATTTTCTGTAGATTATTCTCCCAACTTTTTTTTTCTGTGGGAAATATTATCCTATTAAATGTTCAAGGAAATCGATTTTCGTCACTTTTTGTCACAGGTTAACTGATTTGTAAATTGAGACTAAAATCAGCAATTAATTTTTTTTAATAAAAACATTTAATGAAAATAAAAAAAATAATCAAAAATAATTTAAATAAAAAGAAATAAAATTATAGCGATTACGCAATGACTGTAATTTTGATTTATTTTTTAGTAATAAATGAATTTAAATAATTATTATTTAATTTTATTTATTTTTTGAGTTGAATTTATAATATTTTCACTTCACTGATTTTAGGAAATTTGATATAATCAAAAGCGATAAAAAATTCCCGATAAAAGACAAAAGGAAAAAAATTTAAAAAAATGAAGAACTAAGTCCAAATCAAGTCCCCAGACTATCACAAAAAAAATCAGATTTTTATCATTAATTTTTTTATTTATTATTGATAAAATAAATATAGGAAATGATAGTTCTAATTGATAGACAAGAATGGTTGTGGGCGAATGGTGCAGCGATCGGCTCGCCATTTCTCCTGGATTTTGTGTTTTTCAAATACCGGGAATGCGATTTTAATACTGAACATTAATTTGATAAATATTCGAGATTTTATTTATTAAACAGATGTTTTTCTTGAGATTTTTCTTCTATTAATTATTACTAGATTTCAGACTATATATGTGTATATTTTCTATTTGAAAAATAGTTTTGTTAAAGCTTTTTTAAGAAATTGATTATTGGATAATAATAATGCCTTAAGTAATTAAAATAAATATAAAAATCATTCTCTTAAAACTGACGTTTTATAAACCTAACGTTGATATTAGGTTGGTCGAAAAATAATGGCGG
>MQRK01194780.1:5785-18515 GCA_001938485.1 Girardia tigrina | reverse complement strand
TATATATATATATATATATATATATACATATATCATATATATATATATATATACTTCATTCATTTGTATTCTCTTATATTCATTTGTATTCTCTTCGTATATTTCTCTATATTTTTTGTTCATCATTTTGAACTCTTCATGATTATTACTAAAATAATTAGCTTTCCTTGCATTACTCATCTGATTTCTCAATTTCCATCTGTTGTCGAGTTTGTCGTCCAATTGTTTTTCTTTTTCTGGACTTTACGAGGAGGTCCTCGTAAACGTAAGACCAAATGGAGAGTTGATTCCTTCTGGATGTTTAAATCGCTCAATCGACCATTTTCTAACTGTTTTCCGGCGAATAATAATCTCTGCTGGTTCGGTGGGATGCCTTCCTTCACTTGAATCTTCGATTTGATGTTCTCTATTTAGTCATTGCATGTCCTCTCCAACGTTATCGGTTTGCCAATTAAACTTTTGACGAAAATCTGAATTTTGTTATCTGAAATAGGAGACCAAGTGTCTTTCCGTCGTACTCTTTCAACTGCTGTACGCTGTACACCTTGATCTGATCCACCGTCAACAGAACTTCGAATCCTCGTTTAGTCTGTCTCTCCACAAACGTTGAATGAATCACGTTATACTTGCTCTCAATGGTAATGTTGTAGATTTCCTTTTGGTTCTCCCACATGTGGGACACGTGATACTTCATACTCGTCATTTCGTTGCCGCTCGATTTCGAAGGAAATCGAAGGAATTCGGACATTTTCTCAAGCTCCGACATTCCAATACAACCCCCGACAAAACCCAGTTTATTTATATCAAGCATCTTGTTTACGCACTCTTCACCCAACATGATTTTAATATTATTATTACAATTTTTAAAATTTTTTAATTTATTATTTTTATTTAATTTTATTTTTTAGCATCATTCAAAAAATTATTTCTCTCAGACATACCAATTACATAATTTAATTTTTTACACACACAAAAAGACAACACGCATTCAAAATTCAAATTATCACTAACAATGTCCATCTTTTCCATATCGCAAAAAATGTCGAGCCTCCCGCTAATCGAACTCGTGGGGACACGACCCCGGCACATTTGAAAAGGGACACGGCCCCTTGAATTTGAATTAGAATTTGTGGGCACACGGATCCTTGAATTTGAATTTTTCGCGCAGAAGCCCCATCTTGGCCACCATTTTTTGAACAGGAAGCCGTGTCTCCATGTTTTGGAAAGAGAAGAAATGTTTGTCCATTTATCATTTAAAGTACTCAGAGATTCTCCTCGTTGAATTACATCATCAATGTTTTTCACCGTAACTCTTTGAATACCATTCAAATAAGAATCAATTTGAGTAAAAGTTATTGGTGTTTGGGTGTCTGTATATTTCTTTTGTGAATTTTGAATATCTTTATCGAACTCAATAAATGCATATGGTCTAGATGCAATTTCAAATTTACTGTCATATATATTATGGAACTCATGGAATATCTCTCAAAAATTCAAATGCTCTTGACTTAGAAAATTCATTCTCAGTTAAAACGATACAACAAATTCCTCTATTCATCAAATAATAAAACATATATTGATCACTTTCAATGGAACAAACTGAGTGAGATAAATTAGGCATTTTCCTAAACAATAGTTTCGCTTCATTTTGATAATTATTTAAACTTTTAACAATGTTTTCATCCTTAAATACATCATCAAGAAATTCATTAATTTCATCATCGTTAACTACATCGTCCAGAAGTTTATCAATTTCAACATCGTTAAATACATCGTCATGAAATTCATTTAATTCATTAATTTCCTTCTCCATTACCATGCACACAGGATGCCTGAGCGCGCCGGACAATCTATGCAGCCAATCGGGTATATATACCTGAGGCATACCGACACACCTCGCACAATTTTCACGAAATTCTTAAGCACATGATTTTTTTACGCTGAAATACAATTTTATTGCGCTAAAACCACAATTCTTATTGCACTCGTTTACAACATTTATTTATTTATTTTGATTAATCTCTGCAAAAAATTCTATCCGTTATACCGAGATAGCGAGAGGAACAATCGAGATCAAATTATAAATAAAGAAAACGAGGCATGGCTATTTTTATTGTATATAATTTTGTTATATTTTAATTGCTTGATTATTATTTTATAAGTCGATTTTATTTAATTTGAATGAATTGTAGAAGTGTTGTATTACTCCCTTTGTAGTGATTCAATATATGTATTTGAATAGATTCTTTTATTCATTACTTTTTTTTGAAATTAGTATTAATAGCTGCTATTATATGCTACTGAACCTCCGGGGGGGGCAAGTGAAATGGTGATCTGTACTTTTACAACAGTGAAATATCGTTCGGAAGTAAGGATGACAATCGGAAAGAGCCTTGATATCTTCGACCTTCTTGGTGTAGAGTATTTTTTACTGTGGTTCGTATCAGCGCGATTAATGAGAGTAGGGCACAGATCAAAGAGAAGCTTTCGTATTGAGAAGGCAGAGCATTCAATGTATAGTATGTAAATAGAAATCTCGTAGATTTGACAGAATTATCTCACTGATAGTATATACGTAATTTGAAGTTTTCTAAATTGAATGATTTGAGTTATTGTCGATAATTTAAATATTTATGTTTGTTCTCTTAGGCGCATTGCTTTGTAGGTAATGCCATATCAGTCTAAAGTATACAATTAGTGAATGATAAACTTCGCTTTCGTTTTATTACTTTAATTTAGCCACTTAGTTCGAAATTCGGATTTAGCGATTCTAACTAACGATTACATAATGTCGAGTATGTTTTAGTCTTTAAAAACCATCGAGTTGATAGATCATAAAATTCATAATTGAGTTGGAAGTTAGTCAGAATATAACAACAATAATAGCGACAATGATAATAGTTTTGGGCAATTTTATGTTTTATCGGTGGTTCGATAGGGATAAATATTATTGATAATTTTAATTCAACTTCGTCAAGGTCTATGAAAATAGTGAACGTAAATAATTTAGAGTGTTCGTCTCGTACATAGAAAGACTGTTAGAGTCGTTCATGATGTATAGTCTATTTAAAGGTTTGGAAATAGCTTGTTTAAAATACGACAGTTTGTGTATAGAGTTGTAAAATTATGTAAAATAATGAAGTTATGATATAAAAGTGTGTTAATAATCTGATAAAGAATGCAATTTAAATTACGAATAATTAATCGGCCACGTGTATACAAATAATAATAAATAAAGTTTAAAGTTGAGTACGGTTAGCGAGAGAAGCGGTAGTGTAAGAGATAGAACGTCATATGTAAATATTATAAATAACGGTAGTCTACGTGTAGAGATCGGGTAGTGGAAAGATTGGTTTGTCAATAGCGATGAATTTGCTGTTAGAGTTATTTTAATAATTATTACAAGTCGGTGGGGTGAGACGTAGGCATGATGAGTGGGTAGTAGTTTTAAGGAGATTGACGATAGAATGTCTAGCAAGAGTCGATATGATCAAGTAGTAGTGACAACCAAGGTGCGAATATTTCTGAGGTATCGACCAATATAAGTTTGTTAACCTATTCTGAAGTCATTGGAAATAAAAATTACCTTAAATCTTCTGAATTAATATCAGTCACTCTAGTTAACTCCATATTATTATAGTACCATATTATTACAGAGTGAATGACTAAACACGAATAGATCTAAATAAGACTCGGTGATTCTAATCAATAATTGTCTTTAATTTCATGTCAAAAAGTTTCGGAGATAGCTGAGCAGAGACAGAACGTCGACAAAGAGTAAATGTATTTAACCGAAATGAAACGAAACCGAACACTAATCCTTACCGAAATAGTTATTGCAATGAAAAGTCATAATAAGAATGTATGAATACGTCTCGTACTCAATTTCTGTCTGCTGTGTTTAATCTCGACTTTTATTAACAATACTGGGTATAATAACGAATTCACATGATCGAAATAGTAGTTATAAGTCAGTTGTAAAACTCCAAAATGACCGTGGAGTGCTGAATAGCTAAACCATCGATAAGACTCTAGGTTCTATAGCGCGGAAACTATCATTAATAATATCGACTTGCGCTTGACAGGAGTAGAATGAGGTCACGAGCAATGAATACTAAATGGTATTGTAGAGTTGATAAATTAAACAATTTATAAAATAAATATATGCTTAAAATAAATAAAATGAAATAGTAAATAAGTTGGAAATAAAATAATAATATCATGCGGATTATGGCCATTACTTTTGAGTAGAGGTTAGAGATGAAGGTTTTCTAAGGTATGCGATTCAAAATAATAAACATAAGTCAAGTTTAAAGGTTGTATGTCTCGATAATTCCGCGGAAGAGTTAGCGCTAACGACGACTCGTATAAAACAACATAATTATGAATCTATAACCGAGATGAAGAACCTTTCGGAGGTGACACAGGCCGACCGCAGAATGCAAGGGGCACGCGGATTGACCGACGTTTATTTTCTTGGGGCTCTCTTCGTCTTCGTCCGAAATTTTAAATGAGTATAAATTATGGAGGCGAACGAAGTGTAGGCGCTGAGGCTACCGGTCGGGCAATACTCGTTACCAGTTCGAACCCGTTGGCGCTCCGAAGCATACACTACTGGATAGATGTACGTGGAAGAGACGCGTCCGCTCACTTTGTAAGTGTAGAGAATGTTAGCGGGTTGCCGTTCCCCGTTATGAACGACTGGGGGCTCAGGGCTGTCAAAAATGTTGCAAAGAGAAGGGAGTGCGACAGTATGCTGATTCAAGATCGATTTTGCTGAATATTTCTGCTCTGTTTATTCTTGTTGTCACATCTTTAATCAGTCGTAATAGGTAAACATAATTTATTGTTATTGCGTTGAGCTGTCTGTAATCTCCGCAGCATCTCCATTCACCGTTTGCTTTCTACTTCATCATAAGTACGGATGACCAGTTGGATTTGAATCGTGTTATTATATCAGCCTTTAATAGGCCGTTGAATATTTTCTTTGCCAATTCGTATTTTTCAGGTGTTTAGAGGTCTTGTTTTTGCGTGAACAGGTAACCCGTTTGTGATAATAATATATTCGCCTTGTATTTTATTTTTTTTTAAATTAATTTAATTATTGTCATTGATACATTGTCATATCATTACATTACTAATTTATATAACTAAAATTATGATAATATAATGTGTATTTTATATTCTAATAACTACAAATATGCAATTGTTCTATGTTATAATTGGTTGTAAAAATTTAAAAAAAATACTATTAATTAATGGATAATTTTAATGAACTGTACAATTATACTTATCTTCATAAAATATTTTATGATTTGATTAAGTACTCGTAAAAAATTTATTGTCTCTGTGAATAGCGTTTATGTCACTTTCATTATTATCAGTTTCAACATTCATAATTCAACACGAAATTTTTTATTAATGACAATAGTTCACATACTTAAACAAATTTCTTGTTAATCCAATTATTTCGTTAAAAATTAATCTATTAAATTTGCCTAATGATTCATTTTTTAAAATTTAATAAATTTTAAAACGTTAAATTAATAAAATAATTTTTTCATTAAAACTAAAAATTTTTACAAAATTTTATCCTAAAACTAATCATTTTAATTTTAAACATTTAATATCCATATTGAAATAAATGTATTTTTTATTTTTAAATAAGTATTTAATTTTTAATAGTTTTATTTATTTTAATTTTAAACTTTTATATATATTTACTTTTTTTAAACTTTCAAATTAAAAAAGTAATCAATTATATTAGCGAAGTGCAAATTTAAATTAGCCCCTCATTGTATCTACTCGTGAAATGTAATATATTAAGAGTGACTTGACACGACCCTTTACTCGTAAAACGTTTTTGAGACTCGACTCGTAAAATATATCAGGTGACTCGACTAGTAAAATATATCAGGTAACTCGACTCGTAAAATATTTTAGTTACTCGACTCAAGACTTAACTCGTAAAATATTTAAGGCAACTCGATTCGACTCGAATTGAGAAAATGATGACTCAGCGACAACACTGTTTAATATTGTCATTTTTATTGTATTTTGTGGTAGATTAAATAACATTGTTCAATCGAAGTAGCGTTTATGCCACTTTCATTATTCAAGTTTGTTTGTATTTGGATGGAATAAAATTATTTTTCTTTAGACTTGTCATACCAAGTTATTGCGACTATGAAGCGAGTAAAACTTTTGACGCGGTCCAAATATGCTTCAGAAGGAGCAATTTCGGTACCTTGTGTCACAAATTTGAGTCCGCGTGGGCGATATGTTGTGTCTATAAAATGGAGGCCCGTAGATGCTCATTGGAAGGTCAGTCGTGTGAGCTCTTCTCAGTGTTGCCGCGCGATGAGTAAATGAGCTAAGAAATAGTGAAAATTTTTCTAACGTAGACGCACGCCTCAGACCCAAAAGATGCGTATGAGGAGGTTCAATCGAGAAACCTCAAACCAGACGGGTCAATCGAAGAATACTTTTCGGCTTTGTGACGACTCGCTTGAGACAAGAATCCCAGAACAGTTTTAGAGACAAGCATTCATTGTGGGTCTCGCATCAGATGTCTCGAAGCATTTGGCATTAGAGGCCGAGAAAAAAAAACTCCATTGCATGAGTAAGTTCTAGCAGAATGGTCGCTAATTCACGTCAAGCAAAGGAGGGACCTTCGGCGGAGTCATTGGTTGACAAAGTCGTAGCAACCGTGTCAAAGTTCGGTTTCTGGCCGATCAAAGGCGGTGTTTCAAGAGCAACCAAGAGGGTCACTTGCAATGGGACTGCAAGGCAGAATGAGGAGAGAGAAAGCTAGGGTGTACTTCTTATGTGGCGCTACAAATCATTTTTGTGCGGGCTTCTCGCACCGCCATGAGAAATCGGGAAAATATCAACAAACCCTATTTTCTTCGTAGGGAGGGTATTGCGGAAGCGAGCTGGAAAAACCTAAGGATTTTGTCAACTCGGTTACACAATAACGTATTTAACACGACGAATAAAAAACGAAAATGGAAAAAATAATCGAATAACAAAATTATAATATTATACAACAATTAAAACGGAAGGATAAGAGGCTAGGACACAATGATCACAAAGATAAGTGAGAGGTTAGATTAAGTAATGACGGGGAACACGATAATAATTACCGTAAAAGTCAAATTGTCCTCCCAAAAAAAGGAGTCTCAAATCGATTCAAATAAACGTCTCGTCAGGTCCGTTGAAAATAATTGGGAGATGTCTTAGATTCTGTCCCGATTTGATGTACTGGATGGGTTAGGGCTTCCAATGAACGAAGGATTAATTATAAATCGCGATGGAATGTTTCCGTTCTCGTGGTCGGGTCCACTAAATCAACAATTTAGCAGACGATTGTGGCCGAACGGATAGTTGATTTTATCGGCTGTTGACGACACCTTTCTCGGAGTCAGAATTAGAGCCAAATAATCGCTAACGTATTGCGAAATCAAGATTCTAAATTTATTAATTTGACTTTTTGTGAAATCAATATTTCCTTTTCTTGACTTAACAATATTGCCTATAGCAATATTATTTATTTATTTCTGCATTTCTGCATTTTAATTTTTAAACTCCTTCAAGGTTCCGATAATCATTTGGCAAAAACTATTTTCTTTTTCGTTAATTCGATTGTTCTTATTTTACGTACAAAAAAAACTTGGATTTAGTTATAAATACTTTAAGTCCATCGTTGTTGATGTTATGGCTTTAAAATTACCTAGTAAATACATTAAAACAGATCAAATTTTGTCACATGAAACTTGTATCGTTTACAAGCTATTTCCAGCTGTACATATACATCGAAACATATATAAAAGTACACAAACACATATACATTCACACATCATCACGCCGTCGAAACACAAAAAAAAGTCGAACATTCGTCGTCAGTAGTGTTGGACAGTATCAATAAAGAAGAACAAAAGTTTTCCAAACAGGAGACACTACTGATTCAAAATTCACCATAGCGTAAAAAAAATCAAAGTTCGCAACACAGGGTCCTTGTGAACTCTAATGTGCAGTTGTCCGTGATTGATATCATAGTCTAGGAGCAGCACGGGAAGACACTGGTCGATACAGGGTGCTCTGTAACTATGATGGAGCATGGGCTGGTGCAGCTGAATGGAGTTTAAAGGGCGTACAAAATTTTGCAGACTGTGTTCAGTCAGATGTTCGTACATGATGGGGTCTGGACGGATTCCTAGTTGTTAGAGCAACCCTTGAGATGCTGGGTGCTGCTAATTTCAAGTTTAAAGCAAACCTGGATAGAGATGATTCTAGAAATGAACATAATCACAGTGCTCTGATGTTTGAGCTAGGACGTTTTTTAAGCATTTTAATTTTTTCAAAGTAAACTTGTCAGTTATCAAGAAAATTTAATTAAGAACCTTCCTAATATACATGACGACGAAGGATAAATCAATTTTTTACCATAAATCTCCAATCGAAATAATTCCCCAATTTCAACAACGAACTTTTTAACTGCAACAACTTTAATATACGCTTTTAGAGCTGGAATTACCGCGGCTATTGGCAACAGACTTGCCCTCCAATTGATACTTGAAAAAGTATTTAAATTAATCTCATTGCTATTACGATACTCCGAAGAGTTCATATACCCTGTTTTATGGTTATAAGGTACCACTGCTTACTTAGGTGCCACCTTATTAAATTTTTTTGGACCCTAAACTTTTATGTTTTTTCTTCAAAAGTGCCATCTTTAAATTTTTTAATAATGTTTTATTATGTTTTTTTTTAAATTTTATTTTTTCCGGAACATCAATTTGAAGTGAAGCTAGAGGAATGGCTGTACGAATGAAAATTAAAGATTTTAAAGGTTCTACATTTTGGATTAGTAGCTTCATGAAGAGAAATAGACTTACCGTGAGTGCAGTAAGTTTAGTTGGTCAGAAACTTCCTGATGATTGGGAACAGCAAATGATGAATTTTGTGGATTTTGTTTCAAAAAACAAAGAAGCATATTCTCTTCAACACATTGGTAACACGGACGAAGTTCCTGTAACGTTTGAAATGTCATCAAAATTTACTGTTGACCAAAAAGGATCTTCTGATGTTCGCGTCGCAAAAACTGGTGCTGAAAAATTTCGATTTACAGTCGTCTTATGTGTTACTGCTGATGGCTATAAATTGCCCGCAAATGTCATTTTTCGCCACAAAACAATACCAAAAAGATCTTTTCCACAAAATGTTATCGTATCACCTAATGAAAAATCTTGCATGACATCCAGTGAAACTCTTCTGTGGTTTGAAAAAGTATGGTTGAGAAGAAGAATGGCAATTTTTAATCCAAAATCACTTCTTATGCTAGATTCTGCTCCTGGACATCGAACTGCTGAAGTCAAGTCGAAATTTGTTGCAAATGGAACCTTAATGGCCATGATTCCATGTGGATTAACGAAAAAAATACAAGTTTTGGATATCAGTGTCAACAAATCATTTAAAGCTCATTTACGTCGTCATTGGGAAAATTGGATGATTAATGATTATAAGCAATATACGAAATCAGGAAATTTGAAGAGAGCTTCATGCAAAGAGATTTGTCAATGTATATCAGAGTCGTGGGATTCAGTTCCAGTTTCTACCATCAAAAATGGCTTCAAGAAGACACCAATCAATTTTTATCCGAATGAACACGAATATATTGAAGATGTAGTTATTGAGGAAAGCGATGAAGAATCTGAAGAATCTAAAGATGAGGTAGATGAAGATCAAAGCATTCGTGAGCACCTTATTGATATTTTTTTGGATAAAAATAATTTTGGTAGCGAAGATGAAGATTATGATGAATAAAAAATATAATTGATAAAGATGGAAAATTTTTTTTTGAATTTTTTTTTCGTTCGTGCCACTTTTAACTAAGGTTCCACTGTTTACTAAGGTGCTTTCGGGCTAAAAATTTGTCTTTTTAAATTTACTAAGGTACCATCATATAACCATAAAACATGGTAGTTATTGATTTTCACTACATGACCGAACCGGTATTAAGTAATTTGCGCGCCTGCTACGTTCCGTGGATATGGTAGCCGTTTCTCAGGCTACCTGTTCGGAATGAAACACTGATTCCCCGGTGGAGATGATTCTATGAATGGACATAATCACAGTGTTCTGAGGTGTGAGCTTGGACATTCCAGGAGAGAAACCCAAATTCGGCTCGAGAGTAGTGAGAAAATCATAAGGGGATTTCCCCAAAGTCGCAGTAGCGGTACCGGCGAGCGGTTCGACCACTCAAGTAATCCTCAAGGCTGTGACAGCAAGGAGCGCGAGCAGAAACTTTCCATGTGATTTTGAAAAAAAACAGAATTTTCTGGCGGTTAAAAGAGGCTCGAGCGGTGGTTTAGAGGAACTTTAATGTATATAAACAGAAATTTACGATCAATTTTGAAATAACTAATAAACTATTTTAAAATAGTTAACAAATCTTTTTTAGACAATTTTAAACTAACAATTTCAATATGTATATACTTAATTAAAATATTAAAAATATTATATTAAAGCGATATTATGGCAGGCCAGATTCTCAAGATTGTCTATTTAAAGTCAATAAAGATATACTTTCTATAAGCTTCCAAACATATAAGAAATAATATAATGTTAAATATTAGTTCAAATTATCATTTTGACTATTGTAACTACTTCCACTGCAACTGCTTGCTGAGACTTCCGTCTTCTAATCCGTTGTTATATTCAATCGCAGCCAGATCAATTGAAACCACTTGAATATATATCTTTAGATCGAAATGTATCATGTTTGATCCCATCAACTTCTTCTGATCCAGTTTAATTAATCCATTTCCCTTTATTTCCATATACTCGACGAGACCATTAATATTGAGTTTCTTCGTATCGTTGTAGTGAAATTTTTCTGAAATTTGATCTAGAGAAGAAAAAGATTTATAAGATGACATTTAAAAAAATAGAGTAACTGTTACCTTCAAAAACCCAACTTAGCAATCCTTGACCATCGTAACGAACTTGGATTTGTTTTATTACTTCTCCAGCAAGATCGTCTGATAGCTCTGTCAACCGATCCCATGTTAAATTGAGGAGCTGGGCGATTTGTTCATTTCCTTCTGCTGTTCTAATCTTTGTTGCAATTATCTTAGATACACCTTGTTTTGTATTTGTCCAATCCTGTGCTGATTTACTTTCTTCGATTGGAATATGTACTTCAGAAACTTTCAGTTCTCCGGTTTTAAGGAAGGAATCCACCTTAGCTCTAGGAATTTTAGCTTTTTGGAATATGCTCGGAATGTTCGAGACACGCGACAACAAATCATATATTTTATCACAATTCATTGGAAAATGTGAGAGTTTAAAGTGAGAGAATTGTTTCACGTATAATATGTAAATCTATTTTTTAATTTATAATTTAGGTTGTGTTTTTATATATTCCCTACACAGCAGTTATGAAGTAAATTAAATATGCTTATTGAAGCATAAATATTGCATGGAGTAACAATAGACACGCATAAATTGATTATTTATTAAATGCTATGCCATTTGCGGAGTTTCTTTGTATCGTTGCAGTGAAATTTTTCTGAAATTTGACCTAGAGAGAAAAAAAAATATAAGATGACATATCATATTTGCAGATCTTGTAAATAGTGACCTGCGAAAACGGAGAATTCAGTATGAAATCATTCATGATTCTGTTAAATAAGAATTTGAATATGGGTATTGTTAACCCTTAAATTGAATTTTAGTCATCTGTTAAAAGAAAACATTGCTTAGACTCCGGGCTTAATCCTCTTTTATTGACACAAGATTGGTTTGAAACCACAACCTCAGAGGGAGCGTAAATTCATCTCTTAATTATCATTAAATTAACACTGGTCGAATACTCATATTTCCTGGTTCTTAATCAACTAAATTTCAGCATGGAAATAGTCTAAATGTACTTATAAATTAGTCTCTTTTAACCTTACCAAATATATCGATTTATATGATGGAATGATAGATGAAAAGGTTTTGGAGAATACATTCGCAAAGTTTTAGTTTTCCGCAATCGAATAACTTTAAGGTATTCCTATGCAACTTGATTTATCTATCATTATAAATGCCAATATCAGGTAGCGCAAGTTTTAGAGACTATTGAAACATGTGGTTAATAATCCTCCAGACTCTAGAGTATGAGCATAGGGATAGTCGTGTGAAATGTATGTTAAATTTTCATAATGAAACAAATTGAGATAACACCCTCTTTCGAAACATTAAATTGTTTGAATACTATTCTTATATTTGAAACTCAATCTGTATATTAATTTATTGAATAATTTAAGGGAGCATCCATTAAGGACGTCCCCTTCTAAGGGGGGAGTGGGTCACCACAAGGGGGACATTTGGGGCAATAGGGAGGGGGTTCAATTGTTAAGGGGACATCCCCCAGCAGCGCCTTTCATTAAAATCTAAAGTTAAATTTCAGCTATCGTTTTTCTTGTCATTTTTGTAAGATTTTCTGTTAGAGATTGATGTAATACTCAAAACTCCTGTTATCTGAATTCTATTTTCGCAATTCTTTTATAATAATGAAGTCATTTATTTTTCTTTAGGAATTATGTACATTTTCGTTATTTTAACAGTATTTGATTTTTTATTCTGTTTTTTAATATGTGATTTAAATTACAGCCAAATAAAATTATATACAAGCTAATCTCTAAAGTTAGAAATTCAATGAACTATACATTCTTCTGAATAT